>VMRK01000364.1:0-64552 GCA_016801395.1 Leptodermis oblonga
ATAACCTTTTAATTTTAAAGCAAAAAAAATGTTATATATATATATAAATATATATAGGGAGTAATATTTATCAGGTTCATCATGAAATAAGATATATCAGGACACCATACATCCACTCACATGTTGCCACCTAATCTTTTACAAATGGACATATGCTAATTTTATGGTATAATTTTGTTATGAAAATCAAATTTTACATTTACCTTAAATATAATTAGATGGAGTATTCCTTTATCTTGTAGTGTATTATAATTTCATTAAAAAATTATATCAAAAAATTAAAATAACCTTACTCTACACACAAATAAGTGAACCCTTCGTCATAATATTTAATTTGTTAAAAATGAATATAAATGAAAAAAGCATTATCAAAAAAATTTAAAAATAACTATATCCTATATACAAATAAATGAACCCTTAATCACAAAATTTATTTATTTTTAAATTGAATATTACTGAAAAAATATTTATTTTAAAAAATTAAATAACTATACCCTACACATAAATAAGTGAACTCTTAGTCATAAAATTTAATTTATTAAAAATGAATATCAATGCAAAAATCTACATGCTCCTTAATTAAGGGAATACTTAATAAATAGGAGAAGTATGAAGTTAATCATGCTCCTTAATTAAGGAAAAACATAATATATATTAATTTCATATATCTTATGTAGCGAAATGTTATTGGATGCTTAATAGGTTTTATTTCAGGATGAACTTAGTAAATATTAAACTCATATATATATATATATATATATATATATATATATATTTGAATTGCGTGGAGGCACAATGACGCCGGATTTGATGTAAAGATGTGGGCCTCGATAACTTGCAATGTCCTCCGTATATATAAAATACAAATAAATGGTGACCCTGTTCCGTCACAGAGTTCATTCAATCACCGGTAGTATTTGTACTAGAAGAGATTAATTGAACAAGAATGAATATGGAAATCCTCTACATCTTAGTTCCTATTTTGCCTACAATTTTCCTGTTGATTTTGGGATGGAGAATCGTGAACTGGGCTTGGCTGAAGCCGAAGAAGCTGGAGACACGTCTCCGGCAACTGGGTCTCCGGGGAACTCCTTACAAGCTTCTGTTCGGAGACGTCAAGGAGATTCTCAAGATGGATAAAGAAGCAAGGTCTAAACCCATGAATCTTACCAACGACATCGTCCCCAGAGTCTCCCCCTTCTTCCACAAAACCCTCAAAGAATATGGTATGTATTAATTTCTTGTCCTCTGTTTTCCAAGTTCAAGAAATAAAATTTCTCTGTTCTTATTTGAGTTTAATTAATTGAAGGTGAAAATTGCTACTTATGGACTGGGCCTATTCCATCGTTGATTCTTCTGGAACCTGAACTTGTAAAGGAAGTCTTGAACAAAAGTTTCCATTTTCTGAAGCCTCCGGGTAATCCATTGACTAAACTCCTAGCCCAAGGACTTGCAAGTTATGAAAGGGAGAAATGGGCAAAACATAGAAAGCTTATTAATCCTGCTTTACAACTTGAAAGAGTCAAGGTATATACATCTTTTTTAATCTGATTTTTACTGCTGTATTAGTTTCTTGATGTTTGAAATAGAATTAATTTCTTGTTCCATTAACTGTAGCTCATGGTCCCAGCCTTTTATACGAGTTGTTGCGATATGTTGAATAAATGGGAGAAAATGGGCCATGCCGATGATGAGGGGCGTTTTGAGTTGGATGTGTGGCCTTATCTTCAAGCTTTAACGAGCGATGCGATTTCAAGAACTGCTTTTGGTAGCAACTATGAAGAAGGACGAAGGATTTTCGACCTCCAAAGAGAACAAACTGAGCTAATCTTGGAAGTTGCACGATCAGTTTACATTCCTGGATGGAGGTTATTAATTTTTAAGACTACTGTAGTACCATATATGATGTATCCCTCTGCCCTTTAGATTTATAGAACTCTGATTTATTCCAATTTTACACAGATTTGTACCAACTAAGAAGAACAGAAGGATGAAGGAAATTTTCAAGAAAGTGCAGTCATTAGTGATGGAGATTATAGACAACAGAGTGAAAGTAATTAAAACAGGGGAGGCCCGGAATGAAGATCTCCTTGATATACTGTTAGAATCCAATTCCAAGGAAATTGAACAAGGTGGAGACAAGAAATTCGGAATGAGCTTAAATGACGTCATTGAGGAATGCAAGTTGTTCTACTTCGCGGGACAGGAGACAACTTCTGTCTTGCTTGTGTGGACATTGATACTTCTGAGCAAGCATCCAGATTGGCAAGATCGAGCTAGAGATGAAGTTCGGCAGGTGATCGGAGATCGGAAGCCGAATCTCGAAGAGCTGAATCACCTAAAAGTGGTAAGTGCGCGCTTTGTTTCGGATCCAATTATTTTCAATTTTTCTCCGATTGAAAGGGGCTCACATTTTCCTTTCATTATTCGACAGATTACAATGATCATAAACGAGGTTCTGAGGCTGTATCCACCTGGAATTATGCTTGGTCGAATGACTCAGGAAGAAACTAAACTAGGGAAACTTACATTACCTGCGGGAGTGCAAATCTTTCTGCCTGCAATCTTTATGCAGCATGACCCCAAGATTTGGGGCAACGATGCAATCGAATTCAACCCGGAGAGATTCAGCGACGGAATTTTGAAGGCTACGAAAGGGCAACTCACATATTTTCCATTTGGTTGGGGACCCCGGATTTGCATCGGACAGAATTTTGCAATGTTAGAAGCCAAAATGGCGCTAGCTATGATGTTGCAGAGCTTCTCCTTCGAGCTTTCTCCATCCTACGCACATGCTCCATACACACTGATTACTCTTCAGCCCCAGCATGGTGCTCCCTTAATTTTGCGCAAACTGTAGTCCCAGTATATAAACATCTTGATGTATATTTGTGTTTTTAAGATCAGAATATGATTTGAGGTTTGCATATTATTGTTAATCACAAAAGCTTGTATCAAACGAGTTTACCTTTTCAACTATTGTAATTATGTTGAAACAACAAGTACCGTGTCTTTTCTAAATAGAGTAATATTATTTTTAGGTGTTGAAACATTAAATTTAACTTCTGAAGTATGTCATGAATGTTAAAACCACAAACATCGTGTATAGTGTATAGTTTTCAAAACATGCATACCATTTATAGGGGCTGAAGTATTAGTTTTAGTTTCTAAAATATTGCGTGTATAGATATTAATACAACAAGTATGTGTTTTTCAAAACACACATACTGTTTTTAGGAGGAAAATATTTAAATAAGTAATAAACCCCTAATGTTCATATAGGTCCCTAGTGTTATTTTTGAATAAAATGACCCTGACATTAGGGGCTTATCTAGACCTTGTGTGAAACATTAAGGGTTTATTTAAACTTTTCTCTTATTTTTAGGTGTTGACTTATTGAATTTAGTCTGTAAAGAATCACGTGTATGTTCAAATTAAAACACACATACAGTGTTTAGGTGTTTCAGTATTATAAGTTTAGTTTCTGAAATATGGTGTTTAGCTGTTGAAGTATCGTAACTCTATTCAAACAACAAGTATTGAAAGAAAACATATGTATCAAATTTAGCTATTAAAATATCTTGTGTCGGAAGGTGTTGAATGTTCTCTCCCGAGTTTGACTTTTCTGTTTAATTTACTAATAAGTTGAAAGCATTTAGACGCAAACTTATTTTATTTTCATTTGTTTGAATCATACAGACACAAACTTAATTAATTGGCAATTAGTGGACACATATACAATTAATTATTTATTATATCTTGTTTCTTTTACGGATTAACTATAAGGAATTAACTAACCAAATAATTCTTTTACGCAAACTTGTTTCTTGTTTCTGCTTTATGATTAGTCTGCGAGTTCATATCCAATACTCTAATAGCTGCGTGATGCTTTAGGATATCACAACTTGAACTTGTAAAGGAGGTCTTGAACAAAAGTTTCCATTTTCTCAAGCCCCCCAGTAATCCACTCACTAAACTCCTGTTGGAAGGACTTGCAAACGAAAGGGAGAAATGGGCTAAGCATAGGAAGCTTATTAATCCTGCTTTCCAACTTGAAAGAGTCAAGGTATATTATATGCATATTACTGTTGTATTAGCTAGTTTCTTGATGTTTGAAATAGAGTTAATTTCTCGATCCATTGTAGCTCATGGTGCCGGCATTTTATACGAGCTGTTGCGATATGTTGAATAAATGGGAGAAAATGGCCCCTGTTGATCAGGGGTCTTTTGAGTTGGATGTGTGGCCTTATCTTCAAACTTTAACCAGCGATGCCATTTCAAGAACTGCTTTCGGGAGCAACTATGAAGAAGGACGAAGGATTTTCGAACTCCAAAGAGAACAAACTGAGCTAAACTTGTAAGTTGCACGATCCGTTTATATTCCTGGATGGAGGTATAAAAGACTTTTATCCCTCTACCTTTAGATTTGTGGATTTGTGGTACTTTGAATTATTCCGATTTTACACAGATTCGTACCAACTAAGAGGAATCGAAGGATGAAGGAAATTTTCAAGAAGGTGCAGTCATTGGTGATGGAGATTATAAACAACAGAGTAAAATCAATGAAAACTGGGGAAGCCTAGAATGGAGACCTTCTTGCTCGCAAACCTGAGGAAGAAACGAAACTAGGGAAACTTACACTACCTGTGGGAGTGCAAATCTTTTTGCCTGCAGTCTTTCTTCATCCCGATCCTAAGATTTGGGGCGACGATGCTAGAGAATTCAACCGGGAGAGATTCAGCGACGGAATTTTGAAGGCGACGAAAGGGCAGCTGACATATTTTCCATTTGGTTGGGGACCTCGGATTTGCATTGGACAAAATTTCGCAATGTTAGAAGCCAAACTGGCTCTTGTTATGATTCTGTAGCAGTTCTCCTTCGAGCTTTCTCCATCCTACGCTCATGCTCCACATACAGTGATTACTCTTCAACTCCAGCATGGTGCTCCGTTAATTTTGCGCAAATTGTAGTCCAAAATAATTATTTCAGTGTAATTGAAGGACTAAAGGAGTAATTAAATAAAGTTATGTATCAATGATCAAGATATTCTATGAAATGAAAAAAATTTGAGTTTATAGTAGTATTTTAATTAATTTTATGTATTAAAAATAAATAGTACTCCGTAATAACCTACAGCGAGGAAAACTTCAATTTATGACAAAAAAATTTCTACAGCTAAACATTTTATTTTTTTTACTAAATTTCCCATTTTCCTCTAAAACTATACTCACATCATTTTTTTTCTAGAAAAATTGTACTTATATTATTTCAAAAGTAACATGATAATTAACTACAATATTTTGTACGCAATTTTTCAAAAAATAATTTCCTCCAAAAATAATTTCATCCCCATGAAAAAAAATCCTGTATTAAAATTACAATCCAAATATAACCTTAAACTTTAGTAATACAATAAATTACAATCCAAATATAACCTTAAACTTTAGTAATACAATAAGTTTCTTTTAAAAATGTGCCCACTTTATTATTTAACCTAAAAAAAGTCATTGTTGGTCATATCAAAATTTGAATAGTCAAATATATTGCAATAAACGTAAAGGATGAGAGATAATATTTTGCATATTTATCAAATTTGCCCTTACCCCTTAATTTATCTCTGCCACCTAGCAGTCACTTGTCGAAACTCCAAATTTTTTTCATATTAGATCTTTGTTTTTTCTCTTTTCTTTTTGTATAGATCCTCTCGGATCTGAAAATCCGGGAGCATTGAAATGTAAACCACAAAAGTGGGTTCATTTCCATGTACCATAGTTTCCTGAATCTGAAAAAATAAATAAAATTTTGACATCAATTCTAAGAAAATAACTAGACCGCGGCAGTGGAAAAAAAGTAGGAAAAGAAAAGAAAAAAAAAATTAGGGTTTAGGAATTCAAAGCCCATAAATGGGGGTTAAGCCCTTATGGGTTAGAGTCCTAACCCCCCAACAAAACGGGGTTAGGGTCTGACCTCCTTTTATGGGGTTAGGAATCCATCGCCCATAAAAAGGGATTAGGCCCTTATTGGCTCCTATTCATCCCATTAAGGAGGTTAGGGCCTGAGCCATTTAAAAGGGTTAGGATTTCTAACTAATCCCCACTTGAAAATGCAGCCAGATTTGGCTGTTTCTGGCCTGATATGAGTGGTGGGCATGGTCCGCCATTCAAATTCAGCCAGAATAAAGGTTTTTTATTTTTAAAATTACAGATTTGTCTCCCCTCTGGTGGCGGCAAAATAGTGGCGGTGGTGGGTTCAGTTTGAAATGAAGGAGATACGGTGAGGATGGTGTGATATTATTGGAAGAATGACAAAATTGGTATAAATATAAAATATTATTTTTTCTTCTGTATGTTTAGTATTTTTCTTCCTTGCATTTAAACATATCATTGCAATAATGCACGCCATCCTTTGATAAAACAGTCTTAATCCATTGAATGGCCAAAAGTAATAATTTGAAACATTTGAACAATCAATCAAATCATTATACTCCCTCCGTAACATAAAGCGTACTATTGAAATAGAATATAAAGTACTCATTCCGTTCCATTACCATGATATATTTTAATAATGTACAATTTATTATGAATGTATAATATTTAAAATAATTAATTTAATATTATTTATTTCATTTATATCGTTACTTATTGAGTATAGGCTAATTGTAAACTACACATAATTATATTAGTAAGGGTAGGATGAGTAACAAAATAAAAGTGGACTCTTCTATTAAATTAAGGAGTGACAGTGTGATAGAATTAAAATTTCATTTTTACACTTCAAAACATATTAATTTTTTTGTGGGATAGAAATGGAATACGATCTTTTGGACCAAGAAAGCTTAACTTTCACACATCTACAACTTATTATGGATGTCAATGTACAATACCTAAAATATTTAATTTGCCATTATTTGTTTCATTTATCTCTTAATTTTTAAATGTGTGTTTGTTGTGGACAATGAAAATTATACTAGTAAGAATAAGATACGTAAATTTTTTGAAATGAACTGTTTTATTGGACAAAAAAAACAATTTTCAAAGTGAACTATTCTAATCAAATATAAAGAGCGTATATTATATTATGAAATAATTTACTGACCACATGTATAAGTTATCAAAATTGAAACCAACATACCATTGACATTTTCTTGAATATTCCATGCAATCTCTCAAATACAAGACAAGTGTCGTGTCCTGTTTCCCAAACCAAAAATATTAGGTGGGTCTTATGTTAATTTAATGGGTAAATTATAAAATACATCCCTAAACTTTGTCTAAATTATCAAGTAGACGTTAAAATTTTAAAAATTACTCACAAACTTTGAGGTCTTTTAAAATATTACCAAACTACCCCTGAATTTGAAGCAAATTTGACTACATGTTCCCCATTGGGCGATGGCCTGAGTAGGTATATACTAGGAAATGACCTTGATTAGAAGGTGGGTAGAGTTTGGTGGCTTGTGAAATTTTCGTGAGAAATAGAATGCTCAATTTATAAGGGTACAAACAAGAAATATATAATAACTAGAGGAAAAAAAAAAAGTGGCTATATTTGACAAACAAATGTCTCCAACAAGTACAAAACAATACTACAAATTATACTTCTTTTGTCTCACTTTAAAAATGTACACCTTATTATGAGTGGTAAAGTATAACACTCAAAATAAGTAAGTTAACAATATACTTTTAACTTATTTTCTTACTTCGTAAATAAGGATTAGTTGTTGACCGCGCGTTATTATTTTAGTAAGGGTATGTAATGTAAAGATATCCAAAGTGAACCATTTTAATGAGACAATTTTTAAAAAATTGACTCTTTAATTGGGACAGAGAAAATATATTATATCCTGCTTCTTGTATGGATTAATTATTAAGAGTACAATCAAACGATACTTAATTACTAAGCAAAAGAAAAACTAATCAAGAAAAGGACCATTTAATTGGCATTATCTAATTGCTTGACATGGAAACTTTGTGCATGTGGTGATGAAGATAATGTTACGAAATTTCGAGACCATTGAAAAGCCGACGGGTTTTTCATTGTTTTATAGTATAAATTGTATAATAGCATCAATATACATATACTTTTTCTATTTCATAATAAGTGTTGTCTTTGCATTTAGTACACAAACTAAGGTGATATAAACTTTTTGTTTCATCTCTAATTATATTTTTTTTTGTTAACTACATATATATAAGTAACCTATATGCATATTTGAAAGAACATTGCAATTTAATATTACTTACTTTATTTTATTAGAAGAGTCGACTTTGTAATATTAAAAATAATATTATAAAATAAACTTTTTTAATGGAATAAAGAAGGTATAAAAGAAGATCAATTAATAAGGAGTAAAATTAGAACTTTATTAATTTCATATATTGAAACGTGTAATAAGACACTTATTTAAGACAAGAATATTTTTCAAATGAGATACTTATTTAGGGACGGAAGAAGTACTCCATCCTTCAGCAAGTGTTTCTATTAAAATAGACATGGGTAAATTAAATAATTTATGCTGATTTTCAACTAAAGAGCGAATCACATTTACCTCCATAAATTTTAGTTATAACTATGAACTCATCATTACTGTTTCAAAAATACAAATAATTTTTTAAACTTAGTGTTTACAATTAGCTTATACTTACAAAATAAGGACATAAATGAAACAAACTCGTATTAGATTAGTTATTTTAGTTGATATACCTTGATGTTCATAATAACTTATACGAAAGTTGATTTTTTTAATGAAACAGATTGAGTAACTGTAAAGACTAAAGTTATATTATATGTGGAATTAGAACAGTGGGTGAAGATTTTTAATTCAAAGAAGGAAAATTAAAATTGAAAAAAAAAACCAATACATATACATTTGGGCGGTATAAAAATTTTTAAAAAATATTTAAATAATTAGTGATAAAAATATAGGAATTAAAATTTGCATTCAAAATTTCAAACTCAAATGGAAAGTTGATTTTTACCCAGTCAAAGAGAATTATGTCAAGATCAACTGCCCCAAACGAGGACATCATTTCTTAACTTGCAAGAAAACATTTGGCTGGTACACTTCAATAGTGTCCTCTGTATATAGAAAGAAAATGGAAATCCTCTGTATCTTCCTTTCTGTTTTGCCTACAATTTTTCTGGCGATTTGGGGGTTATGGCGAATCTTGAACTGGGCTTGGCTGAAGCCGAAGAAGCTGGAGAAACGTCTCCGGCAACAGGGTCTCCGGGGAACTCCTTACAAGCTTTTGTTCGGAGACGTCAAGGAGATTCTGAAGATGCGTGAAGAAGCAAGGTCAAAACCCATGAATCTTACCAATGATATCCTCCCCAGAGTCTCCCCCTTCTTCCACAAAACCCTCAAAGAATATGGTATGTATTAACTTTTGGACTAATTATTCAAAGTTTCCCCAATTAATTTATGAAAGTTCAGGTGAAAATTGCTACTTATGGGCTGGACCTAACCTATGCTTGATTCTTATGGAGCCTGGGCTTGTAAAAGAGGTCTTGAATAAAAGTTTCGATTTTCTGAAGCCTCCGGGTAATCCATTGACTAAACTCCTTGCGTAAGGACTTGCCAGTTACGAAAAGGAGAAATGGGCAAAACATAGAAAGCTTATTAATCCTGCTTTTCAACTTGAAAGACTCAAGGTATATACATCGATCTCCCTTTTCTGAACTTCCCTCTTAATTAGAAAAAGTGTCTTGATGTTTGAAATTGAGTTAATTTTTTGATCCATTGTAGCTCATGGTCCCAGCGTTTTATACGAGTTGTTGTGATATGTTGAATAAATGGGAGAAAATGGCCCATGCTGCTGATGATGAGGGGTGTTTTGAGTTGGATGTGTGGCCTTATCTTCAAGCTTTAACCAGCGATGCGATTTCAAGAACTGCTTTCGGTAGCAACTGTGAAGAAGGACGAAGGATTTTCGACCTCCAAAGAGAACAAATTGAGCTAATCTTGCAAGTTGCACAATCAATTTACATTCCTGGATGGAGGTTACTATTAAGACTACTAATATATGATATGATATATCCCTCTCCCTCTGCCTTTAGATTTGTAGCACTTTGACTGCGAAACAGGTGCAGTCATTGGTGATGGAGATTATAAACAACAGAGTGAAATCAATCGAAACAGGGGAAGCCCGGAATGGAGATCTCCTCGATATACTGTTGGAATCCAATTCCAGGGAAATTGAACATGGTGGTGACAAGAAATTTGGAATGAGCTTAAATGAAGTCATTGAGGAATGCAAGTTGTTCTACATAGCTGGACAGGAGACAACTTCTGTCTTGCTTCTGTGGACATTGATACTTCTGAGTAAGCATCTAGATTGGCAAGATCGAGCCAGAGATGAGGTAAGGGAGGTGATTGGAGATAAAAAGCCGAATTTCGAGGATTTGAATCACCTAAAAGTTGTAAGTGTTCTTTTGTTGATTTGATTAGTTTCCTTGAGAATCTTGAAATGGGCTCATAGTTTTCTTTCATTTTGTACAGATTACTATGATCATAAACGAGGTTCTAAGGCTATATCCACCGGGAGTGGTGCTTTCTCTCAAGGCTGAAGAAGAAACTAAACTAGGAAAACTTACATTACCTGCGCGAGCGCTCATCTTTCGACCTGCAATCTTTCTGCATCACGACCCCAAAGTTTGGGGCGATGATGCGAGTGAATTCAACCCGGAGAGATTCAGCGACGGAATTTTAAAGGCGACAAAAGGGCAACTCACATATTTTCCATTTGGTTGGGGACCCCGGATTTGCATCGGACAGAATTTTGCAATGTTAGAAGCTAAAATGGCGCTGGCTATGATGTTGCAGCAGTTTTCTTTCGAGCTTTCTCCGTCTTATGCGCATGCTCCGTTCACAGTGATTACTCTTCAACCCCAGCATGGTGCTCCCTTAATTTTGCGCAAATTACAGTCCAAAGATACATATATATAAACATTGTACTTGGGGTCATGAAAATAATGGTTTTGGTGTATATTTATGCTTTACACAAAGAAGTTAGAAGGGTTTCTTCTTTATGCTTTATACAAGGGTTTCTTCCTTAATTTTTACAAAATTTATAAATTTTGAGTTAAGATATGAACCTAAAACTAAAAAATTGAACTTTTTGGGTATCAAAAATGCACATGGAAAAAGGCAATTTTATAATTTTTTTTGTTAATATAGGCTATCAAAAGTGCAAAATTTTAATTTTACAATACATGCCTTAACTCAAAATTTATAAATTTTGTAAAAATGCCAATTTTCCTTTAATTTAATGGGTAAATTACAAAAAACCTGCTTAAATTTTGTCCAAATTATTAAGTAGACGTTGAAATTTTAAAAATTACTCACGATCTTTGAGATCTTATAAACTATTGCCAAACTACTGAATTTGGAGCAAATTTTACTACACAAGAACCCATTGGTAATTTTGACCTTGATTGGGAGGTTGTAGAGTTTGGTGAGATCTTGTTCGTTGCTTAGGTGGTAACAATCTGGCGACAATGATGTCAATCTAAGATAAACATGTATCCAGCGGCGAACACAAAACAAAATGTCAGAGGCCGGACGACTTTAATGACATTTTTTTCCCCGTGTCTTTAAATAAAATACATACTACTAATGTATCAAAATAAACATAATAATATGTCCACAAAAAAGTAAAGAAATACTAGTAAAATAATTATTTTTTGATGCTTGAAAATTCAGTACCAGACACGCCAGAAGACTAGATAATTGTGTTCTACGTGTCCTAATAGCTTGAAAATGTTACTCTGCTTTGTAAGTCGGTCAGTCGGGCAGTAAATGGAAGAAATGTTAGGCGTGATTGAATTGGGTGTAAATTGATTTAGGGTATCATTATGTTTAAATTGGGGAGGGGTTTAGTTGCAATCCTCATTTTTTGAAAAGGCCCTTTATGTTTTTATTTTTTACTTTTACCCCATTGGCATAACAACGTTGTTTTATTAAGGGAAAAAAGAAAAGAAAGAAAAAACAGAAGACTCATCGTCTTCTTCGCGAGAGAAGGGCTAGGCAAAGCCAAAGGGTAGTAACACTACTACCCTTCGCTCCTGGACAAAGGCTAGGCGGCAGCACCCCCCGTCCCTCCCTGTCTCCACCGCTGCATGTATCACCGTGTATGATAACCTTAGGAGTATCATTAGGTATTAAGTATCGCGTACTATTTTCAGGTATTTATATATTGAATTTAACTGTTAAAACATCGTAACTATGTTAAAACACCAATAATAGTCTGTATTGAAAGAAAAGATGTAGATTAAATTTAGTGGCTGAAATATTGACTATCGAACCTAGATACTCCCTCTCTAAAAAATATATTTCACTATTCCTTTAATTTCCTCTGATTCGAAAAAAAAAAAAAAAGAAAGACAAAAAAGATTCAACTCTCGTTCATATTCCTGATAAGGATAAGCTCGACCCCACGGAAAAATATATAGTATATCAAAGAGCTTGGTCTACGTACAAGTCAAAACCTCACTAGTCCAACTGTCCTAAAATTCCATAAATAAAATGAAAACATCAAAATGCCAATCAGTTCTTTACTTCTTAGTCTTCTGACAAAGAGAAAGGAACATTCCTAGTGATTTCTTCCTTTACTTTAATTTTCCCCACACCCCTACCCCCCCCCCCCCCCCCCTCCCCCCTTTATAGTCTCAGTTAATTTGGCATCATCCTCGCAGTCACATCTTTAGGCTGATCAATGGAAGCTCTCTACAGCTTCATTTTGCTTCTTTGCACTTCCATTTTGGTTTGACAGGGGCATGGAGAATCTTGAACTGGGCCTGGTTCAGACCAAGGAAGCTGGAGAAGATGCTCCGGCAGCAAGGTGTCGGCGGAAACCGCTACAAGTTCTTGTTGGGAGACATGAAAGAGATGGCCAACAGTGTCAAACAAGCAGAATCGAAGCCAATTCCTTTCACCAATGATATTGTCCCAAGAATTTTGCCCTTCTTCAATACAATTATCCACAACTATGGTATGTTAACAAATTGCATATCTACACTTTGATGTGTAAATTCTAGGATTTTTATAAAGGGTAGCTCGGTGCATAGAAATTCGGTCCCAAATGTGTGGGGAAGGACGGGGCTATTAATTAAGGTCTTATTTATGAAATTTTATCTTATATTTCTATGAGAGTATTTCTGTGGCTTGAATCCGTGACCTCAGTTTACATTTATCATTATACCCGGAGATCTTCATGTTCAAGCATTTTTATGGTTATGATGATCAATGATTGTTCATGTGCTTCTAGAAAAAATATATAATTTGAGACATATAGTACTCCTCCGTTCTACTAGAAGATTTGAGTTTCAAAATGTTCTTTTTGTTCCATTAGAAGAGTTACTTTTGATTTCTTTATTATTTATACCCTTACTAATATAATTATATTTAGTTCACAATAATCTCCCGTTGGAAAGTAAGGACATGAGTGGAAAACGAAGAAAACGAAGTCGGGAGATTCATTTTCATTTGAAAACGAATCCCCAGACTTCGTTTTCTATATTTCTATATTTCGGGAATTTTATTTCCATTTGGTTTATTTTGGTATTTATATGGGGCCTAAATGAATATTTGGGTAAAAAAATCGCCCACCCTAACCTTAGGACTGGTCAAATTATCGAATTTAAATTTATGCCAAACTATACATATCCAATAAAGTTTGGTGGGTCGGGGGGGGGGGGGGGGGGGGATTTACATGTTTCGACATGCTATAAATCAGACGTTAAACTTGTTAAATATGTGTGTTTTATTCTTTATAGTCGATACTTGTGTTTTAACATAATTGCGTTCAGCGGCGAACGCAGAACAAAGTATTAGAAGGGACGGCTATTAGTACCTTTTTTTCTGGTCGTTAAATAATATACATACTATTCAAGTATCAAAATAACCATAATGTTATATGTCCCAAAAAAAACCTTAATAATAAATACATAGGTAAATATAAACAACTATTTATTTATGTATGAACAATTAGAACCGAACACACTAATAACATATTAAAAAAAATCATCACACAAACTATTAAATAATTACAATAAAAATCACAATCACAATTCTCTTCATAAATATTCAATTATAAATTCATAAATATCATTTAAATAACATTGTTATAGTCTGTAATTATTTATCACATATAATACAAAATTAAACAACTAACTTAAAAATATATATATACAAAAATTAAAAGTCACTAATTAAACAATGATAAGAAAATAAATAGAAGTAAAACAAATAATTGAACTCACAAGTTTTTAGGTTTTACGGAGGCCGGAAGGGAGCCAACTACGGCATTGAGGCGATGGCCAGACATCAGCGGCAGGCGGCAGCGGTGGTCATTCTGCGGTGGTTGAATGGCAGGGGAGGGAGATGGCTGTTCACGCAAGAAGGTTTGGAGTTTGGGCAATTGCAAATTAGGCCATTGAATTGGGCAATTGAAATCTGGCGGATTAGATTAGAAGATTGGGTGGGGGTAACATGAAAATGGACTAATCTCTTTCTATCATTATAAAGTTGACAAGTATTGTGTTGAGAAGAAATGATGGGAGTTGGACATTGTCATTAGCCAGTATCAACAAGGACATTGTCATTGCGAGTTATATGCGGGAGTTAAGATAAAAGGAGTAAATGTTGCATGTCTATTCCGAGGGTATTTAAGTCGGTGTCCGTTACACCGGTATTAAATCATGATAGCCATTACTGTCGTCTTAAACCCAACGGTGGTTACAAAGCAATTAAACATTTGATAGCAGTTACAGAAGAAAATCCAATGGACAAATCTCCAAGCAAGTCAATATAATGTTGTTAGTCACCTCTTATCAAGGTACACGATTTCTTACTAGCTTATGTACTTGTGAATTATACTTCACACTTATCATCTTAGTGACTTGAGCGTCAGAATGAAATAGGGGATAACCCTGCTTTTCTCTCTTCTCCGGTGCAGGTTTGTAAATTTGGTCGCCCACATGTATACTCATTCAAACATTACCGGGTCAAGGAAGAATCTTCCGGGTTCCATTTAGGTACCCTTTTGCTTGGGTGATACTCCTACATAGGCTCGGTTTGGTAAAAGTGAACGTCTGGAGTTTGAAATTTAAAATCTGAAGTTTGAGAACACTAGCACAGAAATTTTATTGTTTATGAAAACTGTAAAACACAAAACAGAAATCCACCGTTGTACAAAGCATAGAACTACACTTAACAAACAAAATCCTAAGATCATATTTTCACCACCCAATTACGTAAAATGTTTAAGTTTTTTGGACTATAATTTACGCAAAATTAACAGAGCGCCGTGCTGGGGTTGTAGAGTGAACCTTGTGTAGGGAGCATGCGCATACGACGGAGAAAGCTCGAAAGAAAACTGCTGCAACATCATAGCCAGCGCCATTTTAGCTTCTAACATTGAAAAGTTTTGTCGTCGGGGCAAATCCTGGGTCCCCAACCAAATGGAAAATATGTGAGCTGCCCTTTCGTCGCATTTAAAATTCCGTTGCTGAATCTCTCCGGGTTGAATTCACTTGCACTGTCGCCCCAAACTTTGGGGTCGTGGTGCAGAAAGAGTGCAGGCAAAAAGATTAGCACTCCCGCAGGTAATGTAAGCTTTCCTAGTTTAGTTTCTTCCTGAGTCATTCGTTCAAGTATAATTCCTGGTGGATACAGCCTTAAAACTTCGTTCATGATTATAGTAATCTGTCCGAAAATGAAAGAAAAATATATATGAGCCCCCTGTCAATTGAACATATTTGGATCCGAAACAAAGCAGTACTTACCACTTTTAGGTGATTCAACTCGTCGAAATTCGGCTTTTTATCTCCAATCACCTGCCGAACCTCATCTCTGGCTCGATCTTGCCAATCTTGATGCTTACTGAGTAGTATCAGAGTCCACCCAAGCAAGACAGAAGTTGTTTCCTGTCCGGCGAAGTAGAACAGCTTGCATTCCTCAATGACTTCATTTAAGCTCATCCCTAATTTCTTGTTTCCGCCTTGTTGTTTGATCTCCCTGGAATTGGATTCCAACAGTACATCAAGAAGGTCTTGATTCTGGGATTCCCCTGTTTTGATCTTTTTCACTCTGTTATTTATAATATCCATCACCAGTGAATTCACCTGCCTCGCAATGTCCTTCATCCTTCTGTTCGTCTTCGTTGGTACAAATCTGTGCAAAAATATGTGTCAACCTTAAAATATTTTTGAACTCTTGAAATTTAAAGTCTAATTAATTACCTCCATCCAGGAATGTAAACTGATCGGGCAACTCGCAAGAGAAGTTGAGCCTGTTCGTTTTGAAGTTCGAAAATTCTTCGTCCTTCTTCATAGTTGCTACCGAAAGCTGTTCTTGAAATGGCATCACTTGTTAAAGTTTCAAGATAAGGCCACACATCCAACTCAAGAGACCCCTCTTCAGAAGGGACCATTTTCTCCCATTTATTCAACATATCGCAACAACTCGTATAAAACGCTGGCACCATTAGCTACAATGGATAGAGAAATTAATTATATTTCAGACATCAAGAAACTAATTCAAGAGGAAGCTCAGAAAGATGAATATACCTTGACTCTTTCTAGTTGTAAAGCGGGATTAATAAGCTTCCTATGTTTTGCCCATTTCTCCCTTTCGTAACTTACAAGTCCTTGGGCAAGGAGTTTAGTTAATGGATTAGCCGGACGCTTCGGAAAATTGAAATTTTTGTTCAAGACTTCCTTTATAAGTTCAGGTTCCATAAGAAGCAACGATGGTGTTGGTCCGGTCCAGATGTAGCAATTTTCACCTACAAATTAATTCAACTCAAATAAGAAGAGAGAAAGTTTACTTTTTGAACTTGGAAAACAGTGGACAAGAAAAACATGCATACCATATTCTTTCATGGTTTTGTGGAAGAAGGGGGAGACTCTGGGGACGATGTCGTTGGTAAAATTCATGGGTTTCGACCTTGCTTCTTCGTCCATCTTGAAAATATCCTTGACGTCTCCGAACAGAAGCTTGTAAGGAGTTCCCCGGAGACCCAGTTGCCGGAGACGTTTCTCCAGCTTCTTCGGCTTCAGCCAAACCCAGTTCACGATTCGCCATCCCCAAATAGCCAGAAAAATTGTGGGGAAAACAGAGAGTAAGATATAGAGGATTTCCATTTTCTTTCGTGTTGAAGTGAGCTCTGTGGTGGAACAAGAACAGGGGAGACCATTTATATAGTGAGGAGACTGGCTTTGGTCAGTTACGGGTCTCAATTGTCCTGTTTTTTCTTGTAAGTTACGGATTGGATTCAACTTTTGGATTCCTGGAAATTTCTTCTATTTATTAGTCACTCTGTCAAGAATCCCACCCCATTTATAGTTCAAGATATGCATTGTGGCAATTCAATGGATAGATGGGTCCCACTGTAGATACTTTCCAAATGAATCTATCTTTCTTCTTCGGTTTTTTTTACCCAATATTTATATTGGGGTCAAAAATTACTAAAATAGACAATTTTTTTTATTCCCAAATTATAAAAAATGAAGTTGGGAGATTCGTTTTCATCAGATACTTTCCAAATGAATCTATCTTTCTTCTTTCGGGTTTTTTTCCCCAATATTTATATTGGGGTCAAAAATTACCAAAATACACAATTTTTTTTTTTCATTCCCAAATTATAAAAAACGAAGTTGGGAGATTCGTTTTCATCTGAAAACGAATTTTCCAACTTCGTTTTCTTCAAGAATAACAAAAAAAAAAAAAAATCCTTCGAAGAAACGATTTTTATTTATTATTAATTTCCTTTTTTTATATTATTATTTCAAATTAATTTTTTCCTTTTTTTATTTATTAATTTCATTAATTCAAAAGAACCCCCTAAATTCATTTTTGAGTTGTTATGAAAAAAAGGCAAAATATAATTATATAATTGAAATTTTAATTTGTAATTTAATAAATTTTAGAGGAAGTAATTTACGGCATTTTTTGAAATGGCGGTCAATTACCTCTGTCTCTTTTTTATTCTCTCCTATTTCTATATTATCGTGTCTGCCTAATCCCACTAGTATTCCCTATGCAAGCTCATTTAAACTAAAAACAATAAAAATGGAAACATCAATATCAGTCTAATGTTATTTCTTTTTGAGAGAACGAATTTATGAGTTTTGTTTTTAACGGAATTAATTATTTTTAAAACATAAATGCGTGACTAAATTTTCAAAGATAAATAAATTCCCCAAATTCATTTATACGGAGATTTTATGTATTTCAAAAAATGCCATAAATATTCTTCCTCTAAAATTTTATTGAATTACAAATTAAAATTTCAGTTATATAATTATATTTGCCTTTTTTTTTATATAACAACTCAAAAACGAATTCCATGCATTCGTTTTCTTCGTTTTTGTGTTTTAGTAATTTCATTAATAAACGAATTCCATAATTAATTTTTTCTTTTTTTTCTTTTTATTAATTTCATTAAGAAACGAATTCCACTAAAATGATTTTTAAAATAAATAAAAATAATTATATTTAAACTAATTTTAAAAAAATGAAATAATTATTTTCATTGAAAACGGTTCACCAACATGTTTCTAAGTTTTTATTCATTTAAAAAAATAAATATCATTTAATGAAAAATGAATTTTAGGGTTTTCGAAACGAACCCCCGTAAATCGTTTTTGAGTTGTTATAAAAAAAAAAGGCAAAACATAATTATATAACTGAAATTTTAATTTGTAATTCAATAAAATTTTAGAGGAAGTACATTTTTTGAAATACATAAAATCTCCGTATAAATGAATTTGGGGAATTTATTTATCTTTGAAAATTTAGTCACGCATTTATGTTTTAAAAATAATTAATTCCGTTAAAAACAAAACTCATAAATTCGTTTCTCTCAAAAAGAAATAACATTAGACCGATATTGATGTTTCCATTTTTAATTGTTTTTAGTTTAAATGAGCTTGCATAGGGAATACTAGAGGGATTAGGCAGACGCGATAATATAGAAAATGGAGAGAATAAAGAAGACAGAGGTAATTGACCACCATTTCAAAAAATGCCGTAAATTACTTCCTCTAAAATTTTGTTAAATTACAAATTAAAATTTCAGTTATATAATTATATTTTGCTTTTTTTTCATAACAACTCAAAAATGAATTACGGGGGTTCTTTTGAATTAATGAAATTAATAAATAAAAAAAGGAAAAAATTAATTTGAAATTAATAAAAAAAATAAGGAAGAAACGAATTCCATGAATTCGTTTTCTTGAAGGATTTTTTTTTTTTTTTGTTATTATTGAAGAAAACGAAGTTGGGAAATTCGTTTTCAGATGAAAACGAATCTCCCAACTTCGTTTTTTATACTTTGGGAATTTTTTTTTTTGATTATTTTTGTATTTTATGTGTCCAAAATAAATATTTGGGGAAAAAAATCTTCTTCTTTCTATAAATAAACCTTTTGTATTCTTAACTTTTTTAAGTATTAATTGTATATAAAATCAGCTTCTTGAAACGGAAGGGAAGGAAAAAAGACAAAAAACACCCAACGAAAAGTCAATTCAAACATTGAAACCTGCAAACATAATAGGTGAGAAACAGGAACGAGTTAGTGCCCCAACGGTTAGTGCGCAGGACGGGTCACTTAGTTGTTGGGGTTCAATTCCTATCTCTGTTAGTTTTGCCTATTTAAGCTGATAGGACTGTAGAAATTCTTTCAAAAAAAACCCTTTCAGATTAAAAAAAAAAAAAAAGGGCAAAGAAACTGGAACTAGTTTAGAGATCAGCTTCTACCATGACACATATTCCTAATGTTCCATTCATATCAAACACTTTATTTTTGTTTTTCATATACATCAAACACTTACTTGATGCTAAAGAGTCTTTTTCTTAATTGTCTTTACCTAAATTAATTTCTTAAATAATTGATTATGCTCCCAAGAAATCCCGACAAACAAGGACAATACTTTAAGAATAAGTGACACCAACCTGAAGTTCAAAAAAAAAAAAAAAAAAAGTAAGTGACACTTAGCTTTCTCTCTAGCTAGCACACATATGTGACAACTATCTTTAAATTACTAAAATACACAATAGAAATCTTATATTTATAGACCGATCCGATATTTGGAAGAAAAAAAAAGTAAAATTAATGTTGTTAATCTTTAAATATGTAAAATATCGAGATTAACTCTTAAGCCCACAATCACCCCCTCAGCCTCCAAAAACCTATCGGCCACCCTCACTTGCTAAGGTCGATTAAACGCTAGGCCTTCAATCGCATTTTTTCTTCCATTCTAAAAATATATATTTTTTTTCATACAATTGAAGCTTTTATATATGTTGTTTGAAAGGTTATTTGCCGTGAAATTGTATGACTTTCCGTTGTCCACTAGCATCATATATCCATTTAGGTTACATGTTTAAACGACAATTTGACCCATAAATATAAAAACGTCTATATTAATTATAAGGAATTCCTACATATCACAATTACATATAAATCAAACGATGTCAATGTTATTTAATTTATCCATAATTGAATGTAAATTTGTGACATGACTTTTATAAGATTTTATTTTGTAAATGCTTATTAATCAACTAATGAAGGTTTGTGTCTAATTTTCTTCCCATGAGTGTTTGACTATCTGTTTACTACTTTACCTGCTCTCCACGATTGACTCTTCTCCATTTTGGGACAGAAAAAAAATTCAAAAGGGATTGGATTATGATTGGCCCTTTTCAGCATAAAATTGGCGTAGCATATTTGTCTATGGCGGTGAGAGTACAGGTCAACCTTGGAATACGATGTTTCCATATTCTTTTATTTGACATACAGGCAGCCTGGTCTTTAAACTTCATAGGTCTCGGGTCAAAATTATGAAAATAAACCCTAATTCTTTCTTAATAAGGTAAACTATTATCTATATCTTATGATAAATTTTTAAACTTGTTCATAAGAAAAATAGTCTATTATATATTAGTTTCAATATTTGCATAACTTGTTGGGTTTGAAAAGATTTTGAGAAAAAGGACAAAACATATAAATTAAAAGAAAAATTAGTATCAATATGATGCAGAAAATAAAAAATTATGGAGAATAATTACTGAAACAAAAGAAAAATGAAAGTTTAAACAAATTTCTAAAAAAAATTGATGAAAATGGGATAAGAATTAATGGAAAAATAGTAAAAGTAGACTAGAAAGTAAAGAGAAAAAAAATCAAAAAGTAAAAAAAAGAAAAATTAATATTACTAAGTAGGAAGCCATCGTAGGAGGAGGAGGGTATGAGTATTGCAATGGAGTATGAAAGGAAGGAGAAGAAAGTAGAAGCCTGTTTGTATAAAAACAAAAACAAAAGAAAAACTTGATTTAAGGATGGGAAGAAAAAAAAAAAAAAAAAAAACCTTGGGGCCCTTACAAATTTGGATGAGTTATCATGCCTATGACATTCTTTAAAAAAGAGGTGAGGAATTTTTATAAAAAAAAAAAAAAACCAAATTTTAATTTCAAAAAAAAAAAGAAGAAAAAACAAGCCCACAAAATAAGTCGATGAATTATCATGAAATTGGGCCCTCCAATTTCTTCTTGTTTATCTTTAAAACCAGGCCCATAAAATTTCATTTTAGCCCATAAAAAGAAAACTCTTATATAATTATCTTGGACTGATCCTGTAAACTTAGAATTTGAGAAGAAGAATTGATAAAAGGGGAGAAAATACAGGAGGGAGACTATAGAAGAATTGTATTAGGAAGAAAATCAAGAATTACAATAGTCAAAAGCTAACTAATTCTCTCTCTAATCCTGTATTAATACTGTCACTAACAACTTAACTACTATAATTGGTTTCTTGTGGATTATATATCTCTACCCTTTTCTTATTTCTCTATTCATGACAATAATAAATAATGTGTATATTTGGCCCCTGAAGCAGGTGAGCCATGGTCCGTCGCCTAGACCCCCCTACTTCAGGACCGACCCTTCATACAGGTGTCAAATAATCGAATTTAAATATATGCCAAACTATACATCAATTCAAGAAAGTTTGGTGGTGGGTTTCTTGTAAAATGGTCTGATGGTTCGACATGCTATAATCAGAAGTTAAACTTGTTAAATATGTGTGTTTTATCCTTCATAATCGATACTTATGTTTTAACATAATTGCGCTCCTCAAGGACTAAATATACATTCAGAGGCTAAACCCAATGTCCAATGCATTATAATATAAATTCATAATAATCGTGATACATGATCAACATCTAAATTTGATATACTAGAAACTAAATTCAATAAGTGTTACATCAGGGCTTGTGATAGCAATTGACCAGTAATGAATGCAGTGGGCTGGAGGAGGATCCGGCCCACCCCAATTCTATATATATTTTTAGTCGAATTATATTATATATGTGGTTCAATTTCAACCCAGTTTTATTTAAAAAGAAATAAGACTTCTAAGTACTAAAAGGTTTCAATTTCAACCCAGTTTTCTTAATCTAGTGGCCAGGGAATGGCTTCCTCCGCAGCTATAATAGCTGTGGAGAAGGTTTCAAAGCCAGAAATGGCTCCAGCTTTTGCTAGAACCATTTCTGGAATAATATATATAATTTTATTTTTTAACTTTTAAAAATGATTTTGTATTTGTTTTCTGTAATTATTTAATTAAATTAATTAATTTATGACATTTAAGTACTTTTATTGTTAAATTTTTTTATAATTTTATTTTCCAAATGAAATTAATTTTTTAATAAAAATTATAATAAGAAAAAATTTTCCTAAAAAAATTTATTTAATATTATTAAAAATAAATATTTAAAAACATTTATATAATTACAGAAATAGTTTTAAACTATTAAAATAATAATATTTGTAAATAGCTTTAAAAATGGCTTTAACCACTGATCTCTCATGGAGATGGAAGCCATTTTAGCACCAAAATTTTTAGCTTTTGGAGCTAAAATGGCTTCCATCCACTGGAGATGCTCTAACCCTCACATATATAGCTAAGGCTAATATAATACACACACAATCCCTTCTAAATTGAAGTGGGTGGTAGTAGGTCCAGTTGGTAACAAAATCGAGTGCAACACCCTTCACCCACTCACTTGTCAAAACAGATTAGCGGAATAGGATTGAAGACAAGTGAGTAAATGATAGTCTAATTCTATACATTGAAAATAATATATTTTCAACAATTGAAAATTGAGCAAATCTTGCAACATTTTCAACGGATGCAGACACGTAGAATACAATTGTCACCTCTTAGCTATTTGTACAAGCAAAATCAAAACCAATTTTATTATCAAGTGTCAACGAATAGTGTAATTTTGAATATTTATACATTTTATCGTTTCTAATTGCGAACTTACAGTTTTAGTTGTTAAATATGTTTATCTAGATGCTTTTTTTCCTACTCTGGCCCACTCAAGAAAAAAAAAAAAAATTTTTGTACCCGCCACTGACTTTAACGAACGTAATGGCAAGAATCATGTTGTAAACTGACTCGCTCTCAACAATAAGTAGTGTGTGGTTTCCTTACTCTTCCTTACTGATTTTAATTCCTAAATTATCTCCCAAAATTCAGCTCAAATTCAACTTTTCAACTACTTCTTTTGTGGTTTCCTTTCACGTAAAAGTTCTTCCTGCAATAATTCAGATATTTGAGTGTAAGCAATGCTCAAAATAATCCATTAATTTTCAGCAATTTAATCACAAAATACAACCTTTATCATCGGCTTCTGTCCTGCATGAATTTGTTGCATAATTGTAATTTGTACCAATTTCTGGCTTGGAGATCCTTAAACACACTTTTCTTTGGCTGCCAGCTCTTGTGGATCTTCTGTTATCTGGCTGACAGTTTTGTTGTTGTGGCTATTCCATATAAAATAGAGGAGGACAGTAACTAGAGTCAATTTCTTGTCTGTTGTGTTTGGTGGTTTCTATGCTTGTACTGGCTTCATAAACGTCGTACACTTTTGTCGTTTGTTATAAATAATGATACTTATCACAACTTTTCATCCCTCTCTTCCATTAGAAACTTTGCATCCCTCTCTCTTCAATCAAAAGAGTTCACTCTCACACATATACAACTTCTTATGAATGTCAAAGTACAACATATAAAATAACTAATTTAACACAATTTGTTTCACACAGTTATATTAGTAAGGATAACTCTTCTAATGGAACAAAAAATATTTGTGAAAGTGGACTCTTCTAATTACGACTCTTACCATTTGGCAATTCTTGAATTCCTGATATGATATGATTGTGTAGGAAGCAGAAGAAATTTTCAGGAATCCAAGCTGCCTGCAGTCCATAACTTACAAGAAACCAATAGAAGGTGACAGTTGAGACACTTCACTGGGCCATTTTTAGAGACCATAAATGGTGTGATCTCCTGTTCCACCACAGAGCTCACTTCAACAAGAAAGGAAATGGAAATCCTCTATATATTTACTTTTTTGGCGATTTGGCGGTTATGGCGGATCGTGAACTGGGTGGCTGAAGCCAAAGAAGCTGGAGAAACGTCTCCGGCAACTGGGTCTCCGGGGAACTCCTTACAAGCTTTTGTTCAGAAACGTCAAGGACAGTTTCAAGATGGATAACGAAGCAAGGTCGAAACCCATGAATCTTACCAACTATATCGTCCCCAGAGTGTCCCCCTTCATCCTAAATTCCTATTGTAGGTTGATCTTATCTTAATTTCTTATTTTAGGTTGATCTTATCATGTATCGTAGCTCTATATAATAAGGCCTTATTTGGTAAAGATACTCAAACTATGATTTGAGTTTTATTTTGATTTTATAATATTAAAATTACATTGGGAATGTAAAAAGGTGTGTTGAAACTATAAAAATGCTTATTGAAAATGTAAAAAGACTTATTTGGAATGATGAAAAATTATTATAAAATCAAAATGATGTTTGAGTCTCTCTACCAAACAGAGCCTTAATATCCTATATAAATCAAAATATACAATAATACAATATGTATTATTTCTAACAGCAAACTATGAAGATGGACAAAAAAATTTTGAACTCCAAAGAGAAGAAACTGAACTTCTATTGGGATCTCCCCGATCAGTTTTCATTCCTGGATGGAGGTAATTACACTCTAAATTTGAAGAATTGATAATTTTTCTGGTTGACACTATGTCATGGACGCTCTTTTAAATCACCTCATTTTAGTGGTTCAAAAGAGCAACCTCTGACCCACTGTGACACATATTTTACACAGATTTATACCAACGAAGAAGAGCAGATGGATGAAGGAAATTGCCAAGCAAATGAATTCCTTGGTGATGAATATTATAAAGAACAGAATGAAATTGATGAAAACAGGCCAAACTCGGAATGAAGACCTTCTTGATATACTGTTAGAATCCAATTCCAGGGAAATTGAACAAAGCGGAGACAAGAAATTCGGAATGAGCTTAAATGAAGTCATTGAGGAATGCAAGATGATCTACTTGGCCGGATAGGAGACAACTTTTGACTTGCTTGTGTGGACATTGATATCACTCAGTAAGCATCCAGATTGGCAAGATCGAGCCAGAGATGAGGTTCGGCAGGTGATCGGAGATCGGAAGCCAATTTCGACGATTTGAATCACCTAAAAGTGGTAAGTTCTTTGTTTCGGATCCAGTTATTTTCAATTTTGTTTAATTGAGAGGGGCACATATATATTTTCCCTTCATTTTTTACAGATTACTATGATCATAAACGAGGTTCTAAGGCTGTATCCACCAGTAATTGCCTTGCCTCGAATGACTCATGAAGAAACTAAACTAGGAAAACTTACACTTCATGCTGGAGTGCAAATATTTTTGCTTGCAATCCATCTGCACTGAGACCCCAAACATTGGGGCAATGATGCGATGGAATTCAACCTGGAGAGATTTAGCGACGGAATTTTGAAGGCGACGAAAGGGTAGCTGACATATTTTCCATTTGGTTGGGGGACCCCGGATTTGCATCGGACAAAATTTCTCAATGTTAGAAGCTAAAATGGCGCTGGCTATGATGTTGCAAGAGTTTTCCTTCGAGCTTTCTCCATCGTATGCGCATGCTCCGTATTCAGTGATTACTCTTCAACCCCAGCATGGTGCTCCGCTAATTTTGCGCAAATTATAGTCCAAAAGAACATAAACTTTGTGCTTAATTGGGTGTGGTGAAAATAATGTTTTTAGGATGTCGTTTGTGAAGTGTAGTTCTACGCTTTGTAGAACAGTGGATTTCTGTTTGGTGTTCAGTGTTTTCATAAACAGTAAAATTGGGCAAAGTGCTTATAATCCTCTTGTGATTTTTGAAAGTTATTGATAAGCCCATATGGCAAAAAAAAAAAACTTCTAATGACCTCCTTGTACTTTTTTGAAATCTGTAACATTTAAAATTATTGTTATGTTTCACAATCAAACATGAAAGTCAACATTTTGTTAATATCTTTTTGAGATGACATATTTACCCTTTATTAAATTTGAGCACATGTTTTTTTTAAAAAATTTCTTTCCTTATGCCATTTTTCTTTCATTTACTTTTCGTTTTTCTTTTAAATTTAATTTTAGATTGTTACATACTTTAATTGTTAATCCATTCTTAATTTTCTTATTTCATTATTAATAACAATTATCCACTAACATTGCCATCATCACCTTCATCGACCTGGCAACGGGCTTGCCATCGCCACCAACACCATCATAGAATCAAATTAAAGATGACAATATTTTAACCAATGTAGTAAACTAAAAAACCTTTTCCATAACCAATTTTAACAACCCAGCAACCATTTACACTACCAATTTCAACAACGCATATGAACAAATTTCAATCACACCGTTGTGATTGAACAAATGCATAGGTAGGAATTTTCCTCTTAAAATACTAGAATCGTGCTTAATAGCCTGTCAACTAAATCAAAATTTTCAACGTTTTAAAATCATTAGAACTGTGTAAACCAAACAAGAATGTGATGAGAAAAAGGCTTCAGTGGTGGTGATGGTGGTCCAGTTTCGCCAGCATAGAAGACCCCTATCGTTGCATCTTCACTTGAGCAACCCAACGACACGACCAAAAGTCCCACCAGCGCTGAACCTGTTTCCGCATCGCCACTGGCGGAGCTAGGGGGGGCGAGGGGGTGCTGGCGCCTCCCCTTCCTCCGGTAAGCATAGGTAGTACTTATATTTAATTTTTTTTTTCCTTTGTAGCGCCACCCCAACAACCACCGTCCATCTCCAAGAGTCGCCTCGCTGCAGTATGCGAAGGTTCCTCCCTCTCTGCCATCGCCTGCAACTGCAAGTCTGCAACTTTGCAATTGGGTTGTTGAAAGTCCAGATGCAGCGATGAAGCCGTTTGAGGAAGAAGACCCGACGTGGACATCTATCTTTATTTTTTTATTTGTTTTCTCTCTTTTAGTCCAGTCCCGGAAAAAAAGCAATATGATTTAATTAATTTTTTTGATTTCTTTAAAGTGAGTGTGCTCAGCGGCGGAGAGAAGGGGGGGGCAAGGGGGTGCCACTGCCCCTCCTTTATCCGGGAGCGAAGGGTAGTGGCCCCCCTTGCCCCCCCCTTCTCTCCGCAGCATATGATATTTGTGTTAATGAGGACAGCTGGTCCCGAGCGAGATACATTTGATGTTGTGAATGGGAATACCTCAATGTCATGGGAAAAGCTTGATGCGTACGTAATTTTGATTTTCTTTCTGTCGTTTTTGCTCATCGATCATTATATGATGTTTTGATTCCTGTTTCTTGTGTGATTGTAGTGGGGGTTCTCTGTCACATTCCTTTGAATTGGAAACCAAAGAGAAAACGCTGTTTTATGCTGCACCTGCACTCATAACTTTCCGTATCCCTACCAAGGCAGCTCTGCAGGTACCCTTACCCTTATGGTTTTTGTATATGCTCACACAATTTCAGTATCTTTAGTTTGTTCTAGCAATCCTTTTTATTCTTTCAATGTGGCTGCTCACTTGATCTTTCCAATTCCAATTCCAGGTTAAGGAATGAAGCTTCAATTTCTCTTTAATTATGTATCAGTATCACTACTTCTACTCTAAGATGAAACAAGGTGAATTGTGCTTACTTATAATTATAATTGCAGAGGTTGCTGGCAAAATATGGAACCTTAGTCTCTGTGATTTCAGCGTTTGTAAGTTTTAATATATTTTTTTTAATTCTAATTTTGTGTAGTTTTTTATTGTTTGTAGTTTAATTTTATAATTATTATATATGGGATGAATGATTATATACTATAGCAATGTTGTTTTAAATTTTAGAATTTTTATTAATTTAGAATTTAATATTCATATATAGAATTGTGATTATCAATTTCGTATTGTGTTTATTATTGATTAATTAACTTTGAGTATGTAATTATTTAATAATTTGTGTGATGCTTGTTTTTTTTTTTTTTTTTTGTAGTTTGATGTTATTTGGATATTTATTGTTATGTTTATTTTAATACTTTACTGGTATGTATTTTATTTAATGACATGTGAAAAAAATTCCTATTACGCTCGCCCCCCCGAGAATTTGGCTCTGCGTTCGCCGCTGAGTGTGCTCTTCTTTTAGATAGTGTTTTAAAGTGAGTGTGCTCTTCTTTTAGTCCAGTCCCGGAAAAAAAGCAATATGATTGATTAATATGATTTAATTAATTTTTTTGATTTCTTTAAAGTGAGTGTGCTCTTCTTTTAGTCCAGTCCAGGCAAAAAAGTAATATGATTGATTAATATGATTTAATTAATTTTTTTGATTAAATGTATACTATCTGATTGTTATAATTGGATAATTGGATTTATATATTTTTTGAAGAATTATTAATTTATGTCATCTTGATCAATTATGTTAGGAGGTTATGGATAAATTTTTTAAACGGAAGATTGAGTCATCTAATATCTCTAGTCAAGAGAATAGTAGGGAAAGACCTTCTCGTGTGGAGTTCAATCAGAATGATGTTGTTAGTGACCCCGGCCTACGGAAGCCAATGAAGGAATTTGATGTTTCAGTTAGAGATCAAATTCGAAGAGAGTATTTGGTTAGAGGCCCTTGTCAACCGATTGGCCATAGTATGGGAGATGAATGGATGAATGACAATTTGGTAGTATACATCGAGAAAGAGATTTTTGTGCAGCTTGCAAATGAACCAATTTTGCAATATTTTCAATATATGAAGGAGCGTAGGATACAATAGTCTCCTCTGATTCCCACGCCAGATTGTAGTGGTTCAAATGTCAAAAAATAGTTGTTTAATCAGTGCTTATATAATGACATTTTAAACATATATTTATTTAATGATATAAATTTTATTCTCTTGCTTGTACTGTTGAGCCCCCCCGGTTTTTAGTTCTGGCTCCGCCACTGCGCATCGCCCCAATCCACTGTCTTTGCTAGCATCTCTGAAACCCAACCCAGCAACGGCGGATCTGAAGCGGCAATGGAAGATCTGAAGTGGCGATGGCGGATCTGAAGGGGCGATGGTAGATCTGAAGCTTGTACGTCACGACTTTGGGTGATGGGTGGAGGAGAGCTTGCATGAAGAGAGAAAAAGGCGATAACAGAGGTCGCCTTTGGCGATTGTTGGAGGCTGAAAATTTCAACTGCGATGACAACACGTCTTGATAATTTTGATGAGGTTGATGATGTTGGATACGGGAATGGGGTTTAATTAAGTTGTAAGGGATAGAGAAATAAGTAAGTAAAAAAAAAAAAAAACACTTATAAGCTAATACTAAAACAAGCCTATAAAATTAGAATATTATAAAATGAAAAATGTAACCCTCACATCGTTAGATATGACATAAATTTTTGAGTTACATATTTCGAAAAAATATTGGGGGGATGTCATTAAAAACTTTTTTTGACATATGGGGGTTATCCATCACTTTTGATAACGACAGGGGAGTTTTGAGTACTTTACCCAATAAAATTTGATTGTTATTATATCTTTTGTTTCTTTTGGAACCAAACTTTTTAATAAAGATTTTACATCAACAAGGGTGCAAAGTTATGCACTTCTAGTATGTTAGATCTTTCTAACTTTTTTGTATATAACATTATTAAACTTAGCATATACAACCTTTATATCTCTAAATAAATGGGCAAAAGTGCATTTTTGCCACTAATGCTTTCTTGAAGGTCTAATTTTGTCACTAACGTTTATTTGGGTCCAAAATTGCCATTAATATATTTTAAAGTGGTTCAACTTTGAGACTCATAAATAAAATTGCCACATAAGATAACTTTAGTTGAAATTGATGACTTGGATTAATAGGCTATTTAGCCTTTAATCATGTCAAAATAATTTATAGACTTAATTACATTTTACCCCCTGTATTTTAAAAATTACACTTACGCTCTGTTCTTTTCCGAACATAATCAGGAAAAGTATCACTTTTTTCTCGAAAATATTACACAATGAAACAACATCATTGATGTGACGCAAAATTTACAATAGAGAAAAACGATGCTTCTTCGCGGCCCAATAACTCTTTTGTGATGAGCAATAGCCCAATCTGTATGAAGTTGTGCTGTGAAGGGAATGAACAAGATGTGGAATGATTGAGAAATCTGGGTTGTTCAGCTCGGTAATGGTGATGAAGCTTGAGGATTTTGCACTGTTCTGGTGGTAATCAATGGAAATTGATCCAGGAAAGGAGCGGGGCTTTCCCCCCTGTATAGGCTCCGACGATCAAGTCAGTAATATGAAAGAGATAAACAGTATTGAATGATAACTTTGAGAGAAACAATAATCAGAGAGAGTTGCGAGAAATTGCTTGTGGAGTAGTTGTTCAGAATTCACTTACTTGATATGAGGCTGGTGCCTGAGTATTTATAGACTTTATTCTTGATAGTTCCGTGGGATCATGATGTTATACGCTCCCACTTATTCTTTTTTAATGATACTTTAGCTGCTTCGGGAAAACTGGCTTTAGCTTTGGCTCCTTTGTCATTATTGCTCTGTATATACTAAAATAATGGCCCTACCATGATATCTTATAATATTATCTTTATTTCAGGTCGGTTATCACTGATCTAATCTTGCATAAGTTACCGACCTAAATAGGAATGAGTTTTAACACTTGTCCGATCTAACTTCATTAAGTTTTTACCGATCTGGGCTTCTTGAGTAAAGTTATACTGACTTAATCCTACCGATCTGGGCTATAAGGTCTACCAGTCTAAGATTACTAGGTTTATGGTGTTTTCCGACCTAAGCTTTAGTGAGTTTTCTTGTTCAATCTTTAGGACCGATCTAAGAATTTATGACCGACCTAAATTTGTGACAGATAGACTTGGTTTGTATGATCTTTCTGACCTGAACATGGATCTGGGCTTCTTTATCTTTTACTGTTTCTTTATTTCAATTCATTGGGCTAGGCCCAATGGGGATGTCAATTTTATGCACATCAACAAGCCCCCCCAGTATTAGGTTTTACCGATCTAAAACTTAATACTCTTTAGGTTTTCCGAGCTAAGACCTAGTGTAAAGGACATCATGAATTTCTAGATATTAACCCGAGATAATATTCCGAGCTAAGCAACATTCCATATTTTATAAAGCCGAATTTGTGACTTGGGCATTTTTCCAGTGTTTATTGACTGATAAAAACGGGAAATATGATAACCGATCTATAGAATACAGTATCATCCGATGCATAGGTAATAATTGTAGTACCGATCTAAAGAACTTGAACAGTTTTTGGACAAATAAATGCAATCATAAAGACGTACCTTTACATTATCCTAGATCGGGATTTCGAAGAGGCGGACCTGTCTGGACACGCCTTCACGTTTATTATAGCAATCGGTACAACTTCCAAGGTCGTTTTATGTTCTCGAAGTACAATTAATGCTTACAGCTTTTGGTCTGCCTACGTCTCTTCGATTTCCCAGAGGCTCCACTATAAAAATCGCGAGTGCAAGCATTTGACTCCCTCCATCATTCGCTTTCCTGAAAAGAGAAATTTTTACCTTCCTTCTCCTTCCCTTCTCCGGAGTTTTTGCGATTTTGCCGGAATTTTGTGTCGTGTTCCAGTTTTCGCAATTTTTGCTAGGGTTGTTGTCTTGTCGTCGTTATCTTTCCGTTGCCTCGCCTTTTCCCCCGTTCCTCTGTCTGCAATGGCCTCCGAAAGAAGCTCAGGTACCGGAGCATCGCGCCAGGCTCTGGCAGTAGGTTAGCATCCTTGTCCTTTTCTTTTCTGATGATTTATTTTCTTTTCAAATCTGTCCTGTTTGAGTACTACTGTAGGATTGATTTATCCATAATTATTTGTATTGATTCCTGTAGATTCAGCTGCCACATACGAATTTAAACCCGAAGAAATAATCTCAGAAATGACTAGGGCAGATTTAATAAAACTTAAGTCGACCCATTAGATAGATCCTTCTGTCTCAATTCGTTTACCCGAGCCTGAGGAGAGGATAAATACAGTAACTGAGGGTTGGGTTGGGATCTATGAGTACCATATAATTTCGGGCTGAGGTTTCCGACCCTCGATTTGTTGAACGAAATGTGTGATTTCCTTAATATAGGGTTGAGCCAACTAGTACCTAATGCCCTTAGGTTTCTAATTGGGTTCATATATGTGTGTTTTGGGGCTGGGGTCCGGCCTACGGTAGACTTGTTTTTTCAATTCTATACGGTCCGTAAATACCCTTATGGTAAATGGTGGGTGACCTTCCAGAAACGTAGGAATAGCCCTAAAATTATTACCGATTCCCCTGACACCAATAAACAATGGAGGGATAGATTTTTTATGGTGAAGACTGAGAAAGCAAACCTACCCTGCCGTTGGTCTCAATTTATTTTGCCAGTTGAACAAACCCGAGACAAGTCCGACCCCAGAGTTCAATCGGACTATAAGGCGCTAAAAAACTATAGTAGCTCGGTTAAATATTCGGTTAAATTTCCCTCAGAGGATCTTCTTGTTTCGGCCGGGCTGAGCCAATCCCCCAATGTAGAAAGTAAATACCTGTCCCTTGAACTCTTTATTTATGGTATCCTCATCCTTCATAGCTTGGTAATTTTGAGTTTTGCATGTTGCTTGTCTTCAGGTAGTCTAGGTGGGTTGGGAAGGAAGAAAAAAACCAACAAGCCTGCTGCAGCTTCGGGATCTTCCAAAAGACCAGCTGAGATCGATCTCACGGAAGAGGTCGAGGTGACCGACCCTCCCAGCTCGGCATTGATGACCCGGGTCGCGAAAAAGAGCAGGCCGACCCCAGAAGAAATCCAGGCAGCTAAGACTGCTAAAGCTCCACAATTGTTGACGGCCCCCACGCGTGATCCCGAGCTGCCGAAGCCTAATGACCTTTGGGGACCCGTGGACCCGTCAACAAAAGAAAGGGTTCTTTTGCTGAAAGATAAGAAAGATAGGCCGATCTCCCTAGCTCGGCCCATACTTCAGGTGCATTTACAAGAACCCCTGCCTGAGGACATAAGGCCTTACCAAGAATTGGAGGCTGAAACTGAAAGATCTTTTGAGGAGATGGTACAGGTGGGCAACCAGCTCCGACAAAATATGGAGCTGATGATGAAGCAGGAGGCCTTTCTCGCTTCGCACATAAAAAGGGTGAGCATCGAAACTAAATTAATGTCTGAAAATAATGATTACCTCGTATGACACTCTTGGATCGGTTTTTTGCAGGTAGCTTACAATTATGCCGCTACATCAAAAAGGGCGACGGCTTTGGATATCTTAGCCCAAAGCTACGAGCTGGAGAGGTCGAAGAAACCGACCGAGGCTGTGGAGGATTTGGAGTTTCAGCTGGGGCTCGAGAAAAGCAAGATTTCAGAGCTTGAAGTTGAAAAAACCGGGCTAATGAAGCAAAACCAAGATCTGAGCACGAAGTCCAGCCAACTGGTGACCAAGATCCAGGGCCTGGAAGCCGATGTGAAGATCCTGAAAGAAGAAAAGTCTGCCTGGGTTAAGGAGAAAGCTGGCGAAGAGGCTAAGAAAACTGCAGAAGAGGCTACAAAGAAAGCTGCTGAAATGATTAGCTCAGATGATGTTGAGGCGGCCCGCCAGGCCGAGCTGAAAGCTTTTAAGGAAGGGACCATGCTGGAGTGATGAACCGGCGTTTTTTCGAGCTAATCCAGTGCGGGTATACTGTGTGCTGGGACGAGCTAAAAAGTTCCAGGTCGGCAGCAGAGGCTCCAGAAGACTCCATAGCCCAGTCTTCTTTGCTTCCAGAGGGACGCGATCCTTTCGACTTAGTAGAAGAAATCAAGCAAGAATGCCGAGACATCGGCATTCCAATTCCAGAAAAGGTCGAAGAGGATCCTGTGGTCGACCCCCAGGAGATAGCGGATGAAGCCTCTTCTCAAGCTCCTCCTTCCTGAGCTCGGCTTTTCCTTAGATCGGGCTTATCCTTCCTGCCAGCTGTGTGAGGAATGTATGTAGCATGCCTAGATGCAGTTGCAGTGATGTGTTTGGCTTTATACTTTGTAGAATTTTTTCTGATTCTGGTCCCTTTCGAAGAATTTTTGTAGTATTCATACCGTCTTTGTAACCGAGCTTGATTATTGAATAAAGACTATCCTTTCTGTTTCCTTCAAATTTTGCCTTTTTCATCTTTTTTGCTTTACTGATAATATTTTCTCAAGTGTGCTGCATTCCAAGTTCGCGGAATCAAACGTCTTTGCAAGTCTTCCAAAATATAACTTCCTGTAGGTCGGGCTTCGATTACCCGATAAGGCCCTTCCCAATTAGAAAATAACTTGCCTTGTTCTTGTGGTTTGCTGATAGATCAGTTTCGTAAGACTAAGTCTCCTGGCACAAAGGATCGATGTTTGACCCGAGCATCATAGTGTTGCCGAACTAAATTTTTGTAGTTTAGCTGATGTACATAGGCTGAGTCCCGAACTTCTTCTATCAAATCCAAGCTAAGCTCCAAGTGTTTTTTGGTTTTTATCCCCTTCGAAGTGCATAACTCGTGGGGCTCCACTTTGTATTTCTGGGGGTATGACAGCATTGACCCCAAAGGCCAACTCGAAAGGGGTCTTTCCTGTGGCCGATTTGGGCGTAGTCCGGTGGCACCAAAGCACTTGGGGCAGCTGTTCTACCCAATTTTTTCCTTTGTCTTCTAGTTTAGATTTCAGCCCGTGTAGCAAAGTTCGGTTTGTGAGTTCTACTTGTCCATTTGCTGGAGGATGAGCTACCGATGCGAAACGCTGGGTGATACCAAGTTTTGAACATAAGGCTGTGAACTCCTTAGATTCGAAATGAGTTCCATTGTCCGAAATAACCGATCTGGGTACACCGAAACGACAGATGACTTGCCTCCACAGAAACCGAGCTATGGTTCGCCCAGTAATATTTGTCAGAGCCTCGGCTTTCACCCATTTTGTGAAATAATCTATGACCACAACAAGATAGTGACATGAACCGATCTTAGGAAACGGACCCATGAGATCTATCACCCACTCTGCGAAAGGCCATGGGGCAATTATCCCAGTAAAGCTGGAGGCCGGTAACTTGTGAATTGTCGCATTGTGTTGGCAACTGGAACATCGTTGAACATACTCCACTGCTTCTTGGAATAACCGAGGCCAATAAAACCCAGCCCCAATTATTTTTTTGGCCAAATTCTGAGCCCCAATGTGAGATCCGCAACTTCCTTCATGCACTTCCTTTAGCATGGCCTCCGCTTCTCCCGATCCGAAGCACTTTAATAAAGGCATCAAGAAACCCTTTTTATACAGGTCCTCTCCAATTATCTGGTAGTGTTCAGCCTTTCTTTGTATTTGTTGTGCTTCCTTCCAAAAATCTGGTAAAACGCCATCTTGTAGGTATTGCCAGATGGGAAACCTCCAATCCTGACCTTCTCTTATGGACATGACAGCTGGTTCGGCTATACTCCTGGTATGTACTTCTTCTACTAGAACGGTTTTAGTCAAGTGTGAGAAAACCAAAGAGGCCAATTTGGACAAGGCATCAGCATTTGTATTTTTGCTTCGTGGGACCCGCCTTATAGCCCATTTCGGAAAAAATTTTAGTTGTTGCTGCACCAGTGTTAAATACTCCTCCATTTGTCGATCTTTAGCCGTATACTCCCCCAAAATTTGTTTGACTACGAGCTGGGAGTCTGAACAAATTTTTAGATTTCCGACCCCAAATTTCCGAGCTAATTTCAGGCCGACTATCATGGCTTCGTATTCAGCTTCATTATTTGTGGCTATGAAGCAGAATCGTAGAGCATAAGTGTGAATTTCTCCTTTTGGACTGGTGAGGATGATCCCCGCACCCGATCCGGACTGGCTTGAGGCACCATCCACGTAGAGGGTCCACGTATCGTCTCCTTCTGCTATAGTTAAAAGTAGGTCGGTTTTTTCTGACGGGCTAGATATGCTCTCTTGTTTGTCTGGTACTCCTTCAGCTATGAAATCTGCCAACACCTGTCCTTTGACTGCTATGCGTGAGGCAAAGTGATGTCGTACTCCCCTAATTCGATGGCCCACTTCGTGAGTAGACCCGAAACTCCTGCCTTTTGTAAGATGGCTTTGAGGGGTGCGTCGGTATAAACAGTGACTCCATGCGAGTTGAAGTAAGACCGAAGACGCCGTGTGGAGTGAACTAGGGCCAGGACTAGCTTTTCTAGGCTAGAATAGTTTTTTTCTGTTGCCTGCAAAACTTTACTAACAAAATAGATGGGTCTCTGGACCCGGTTATCTTCTCGGAGTAAAACCGAGCTAATCACAGATTCGGTAGTAGCTATATACATGTACAATTGCTCTCCATGAATAGGCATGGTCAAAGATGGCAAAGAGGCTAAGTATGTTTTTAATTGGTCAAAAGCATTTTGACATTCCGAGGTCCATAAGAATTTATCTGTTTTCTTTAAAATTTTGAAAAATGGTAAGGCTCGTTCAGCTGACCGAGCTAAAAACCGATTTAAGGCCGCTAGTCTACCTGTTAATTGTTGTACTTCACGGATAGATGGTGGGTGCATTTGTAATACGGCTTCTACTTTTTTAGGATTAACCAAGATACCCCCCTCAGAAACCATATATCCTAAGAAATTTCCCGAAGTGGCCCCAAAGACACATTTATTTGGATTTAATCTTAATTTATATTGGTCTAGAGTTTCAAGGGTTTCATGTAAATCAGATAAATAAGCATATTCATTTTTACTTTTTACAAGTAAATCATCATATATGCTTCCATATTTCGACCTAACTGTTTTTTGAAAATTTTATTTAAACGTTGAAAAGTAGCTCCAGCATTTTTTAAACCGAAAGGCATGGTTATGAAGCAGTAAGTACCTTTATCTGTGATAAAAGACGTTTTTTCCTCGTCTTCCTTGGCCATGAGAATTTGGTGATAACCTTTGTATGCATCCAAAAAGTTGAGGAAACGAAAACCAGCTATGGCATCGACCAATATGTCAATTAAAGGTAAGGGGAACCAGTCTTTGGGGCATGCTTTATTTAAGTTGGTGAAGTCTATGCACATGCGCCATGACCCATCCGGCTTGGGGACTAACACTGGGTTAGCCAACCATTCCGGATAATTCACTTCTCGGATGATACGTACTTCTAACAGGGCATTGACTTCGATTTCCACGTATCTGCTTCGTTCTCCCCCGAGGTTACGCTTTCTTTGTCGGATCGGCCTATGATTGGGATCAATGGATAACCTGTGTTCAATGATATTTCGAGAAATGCCAGGCATGTCCTCCGGTCCCCAAGCAAAAACTTCCACAAATTCACGCAAAAGGTTAAGCAAATCATATTGTAATTGAGGGGGCAAATCAGCCCCAACTTTTATTACCTTGTTTGGGTCGGGCGCGAGGGGAATGATTCTTACCTCAGCCCCTGCTTCAATGGATAGGTCCGAGCCACCTGTTAGGTCGGTAATGTTAACTGAGGTCGGAATAACTGTAGAAGGAACTTTTGATTTCTGGTCCACTTGAATTGGTTCCTTCAAGGAAGCCATGTAACACTGCTTAGCCTGCAAAACATCACAACGAATGGTAGCTACCCCACCTATGGTGGGGAATTTCAAAAGCATATGTATGGTAGAAGCTATGGCCTGAAATTGGTTTAACCCAGGCCGACCCAAGTATACAGTGTATGGTGATGGCTCATCGATGACCACAAAATCTATGGTTTCCGTACGTTTTAATTGCCCCGCAAGTAACGTGACCGGAATGCTCAAATGTCCCACAGGTATAACATGGTGATTGCCGAAGCCAATCAATGGTGTCCGAACTGAACTTAACTGTACCTTGTGTAATTGATAACCAGCCAGTGCCTGTGTTATAATTATATTGCTAGAACTACCGGTGTCTAGCAATGTCCTACGTACTTGATAGTTGGAAATGTAGCAATCGATCACTAGTGGATCGTCACAATTGTAAGGTAAAAATACATCTGTATCATCAAAAGTAATCCCTGGTGTCATGGTTTCTGATTTACGCTTACCTAGAACGGTGTTCCTTTGCCGGTATACCTGTTTCCTTTGGCGATTGGAGTCACCTTGGGTTGGTCCCCCTACTATGGTGTTAACGACCCCAGCTATGTTCAGGTCGGTTCCACCTTCAGCATTCGGGGTTCGGGGGTCGGGCTGAGGATATTCGCGAGCGAAATGACCGATATCCCCACACCGGTAGCATCCGTTAGGTCGTTCACGGGTTGTGGCTACCGAGGCCACCGGTTTAGGCAGAGGCGCCACTTGTGTATATTGAGGTAGTTTTCCAGCTTGAATTAATTTAACTATTTCTGCAGCTAAATCACGACAGTCGTTAGTGTTATGACCAATATGTTTATGGTAATTACAATACCTGCCCGGATTGAGCTGATTTGAGGGACCTGTCATGGGTCGAGCTGGGGGCAGCAGTCCTTGATTCTGAATGGCCGCATATATGTCGGCTCGGGGGACTGAAAATGGCTCGGCTACCTGTACAGCGTTTACACTTACCCCGGTCTTGGGGATAGGATTAGTAGTATTGGCAAAGCTTAATCTCTTATTTCCTCCTGATGTAAGAATTGGGGAAGAAGCTTTCCTCTTACCATATAAATCGGAAAAACTTCTTTCCCTTTCCTGTTTTATAGCTGTAGCATCTTCAACAACAGCAAAATTAACGGCAGTAACCATCATTTCAAAATAAGAATGTGGGGGTCGGATGGCCACTTCGGTAGCTAAAGGTCCTGACCGTAATCCATTGATAAATGATCCCATCATTATCCTATCATCTTTTTCGTGACATTGCCTAGATTCTACATTGAACCGATCTATGTAAGCCTGTAATCCCTCTCCCATTTTTTGTGTTATGTTCATTAAATGTGAAATTGGTTTAGACAATATCTTATTACCCATAAAGTTTGCTAAAAACAGGTCACCAAACTGATCTAACGAATGAATAGAATTTCGGGGCAGAGTACAATACCAATTTATGGCCTGACCTTTAAGAGTCAGATGGAATGTCATGCATCGGTTAGCGTTGGACAGGTTAGCAGCATCCATGACGCTCATGCACTGCATCCAGTGAGCTGTGGGGTCGGTGGTACCATCATATTTGTCAACCTTACCTAGGCCTCTGTATCCTGGGGGAAATTGTGCCATTTGAATCTCCCATCCAAAAGGATGAGACACACGAGACGTGGGGACAGTTCGTCCGAGCTGAGCATATCCGGATCCGGCGTGGCCGAGCTGGGGATATCCAGACTGACCTAAGGGATGTCCCCCCATGCCGGGGTAATAGTTTCCTAAACTGGGCCCGGGATAATAATTTGGATTAAGTAAGGGAGTGTTTCCTAAGGGCGGCTGCATGGCTCGGTTATTGCCTAATCCATAATACTGAAATAATGCAGGGTTGGATGTAGTTGGGTATCCATAGTAATAATCGGGTTGACTCACTTGATTGATTTGTAGGCCATGGCCAGGTTGATTCAATTGACCCATTTGTTGCCCTAAAGTGGGAAATGGTAGGCCCGACATAAAAGAACCATTATTGAACTGAGCATTAGGAACCATAAAGGGGCCCGGAAAAGTAGGATTAGCCTGAGTATGGGCTATGGTGGTATAAACAGGAGGTGCCACAGAAAGGTTAGGAGGACCAGCCATATGACCGATTCCTGAAGAAAAATTAAATCCCCCAGGTTGTAGAGGACATATAGTGATGGATTGTGGGGGGAGACTAGACATTAAAGCAGCAGAGGGGTCGGACACAGGGTTGAATACAGCCCTGGGTAGGGGAACAGTTGGGGACCACTGTATGCCATAGGGGTGTTCTATTTTAACTACATCTGAGGTGGTGGTTGTAATGGGAAGTTCTGTATTAAGAGTAGAGATAATCGGAGCAACATGGTTTATTAAGTGAAACAGTTCTGGAAATAAACGGAAGAACCTATCTTTTTCTGCCGGTTCCTGCTCGGGGGTAAGAGTTTCAACATGGGTGGTAGTAGTTGGTGGATCAGAGGGAGGATTAGAACTGGTAGCTGTAACGGTATGAACCAGGGCGGTTGTTACGGTGAGTCCGTTGGGGTTGTCAGAGGAAGAAGCACCCTTTCCTGAGCGAGTTTGCGTCATGGTTTCAACAAATTTATTTAACTGAGGAAAATTTGATGAAATAATTTGATCAAACGCTCCCCACAGTCGGCGCCAGTTGATGTGACGCAAAATTTACAATAGAGAAAAACGATGCTTCTTCGCGACCCAATAACTCTTTTGTGATGAGCAATAGCCCAATCTGTATGAAGTTGTGCTGTGAAGGGAATGAACAAGATGTGGAATGATTGAGAAATCTGGGTTGTTCAGCTCGGTAATGGTGATGAAGCTTGAGGATTTTGCACTGTTCTGGTGGTAATCAATGGAAATTGATCCAGGAAAGGAGCGGGGCTTTCCCCCCTGTATAGGCTCCGACGATCAAGTCAGTAATATGAAAGAGATAAACAGTATTGAATGATAACTTTGAGAGAAACAATAATCAGAGAGAGTTGCGAGAAATTGCTTATGGAGTAGTTGTTCAGAATTCACTTACTTGATATGAGGCTGGTGCCTGAGTATTTATAGACTTTATTCTTGATAGTTCCGTGGGATCATGATGTCATACGCTCCCACTTATTCTTTTTTAATGATACTTTAGCTGCTTCGGGAAAACTGGCTTTAGCTTTGGCTTCTTTGTCATTATTGCTCTGTATATACTAAAATAATGGCCCTACCATGATATCTTATAATATTATCTTTATTTCAAGTCGGTTATCACTGATCTAATCTTGCATAAGTTACCGACCTAAATAGGAATGAGTTTTAACACTTGTCCGATCTAACTTCATTAAGTTTTTACCGATCTGGGCTTCTTGAGTAAAGTTATACTGACTTAATCCTACCGATCTGGGCTATAAGGTCTACCGGTCTAAGATTACTAGGTTTATGTGTTTTCCGACCTAAGCTTTAGTGAGTTTTCTTGTTCAGTCTTTAGGACCGATCTAAGATTTTATAACCGACCTAAATTTGTGACAGATAGACTTGGTTTGTATGATCTTTCCGACCTGAACATGGATCTGGGCTTCTTTATCTTTTACTGTTTCTTTATTTCAATTCATTGGGCTAGGCCAATGGGAATGTCAATTTTATGCATATCAATCATTTTTACAAAATTCACAATTCAAATTTAAATATTCCCTCTAAATCCTCACTCACATAAATTCAAAAAAAACATAATTATTACACTTTTTCTTCTCTTTCTTACACAAATTCCCAAAAGAAATTTCCTCCAAAACAAAATTATTTCCTAACCAAAAATTTTTCTATCCATAGTACTAAAAGAACAGAGCCTTAGCTTCCCTAACATCATAATATCTGAAAACGACTATATTGTCCTTGTCAAATAAGCTAACCACCACCGTACAACCTCCCATTCGAAAACCCGAGCGCCACCCCCTTCCCCTCTAGTCGCCGCCCTTACACCTTCCTTCACCAGCTTGAACTAAATTCAAAAAATTCGTTCACCCTCGTTTTCTCTACCGCCAACACACTCCGATTCTCTTGATTGGAAACTCTGTTTCGCCTGTCAAGTTCTGAATGACCACCCTCACCTTCTACAGATAGATAATGCAAACCAAATCTCACACATGACTGAGTCCCACAAACGATAATTGAGCATCGTGAACTAGATGAGTACACCGCCCGGTATTTCAAGAAAAAAAACCCAAAGCATGATAACCACAGGAAATGGAGTAATTTGAGATAGATAGGAATTACTCAACCAGTGGTTGCCGAGCATCATCAGGCTTTGTCAAATGGAGGGACATCAGTATTCCAAAAATCTAAACCAAAATTTTCGGAATCAAAGCTCTTTGAGTGGAGTGATTTTCTAGAATAATATGTGAAGATGATGATGACCCATATAACTCTTAAATGGGTGCTCTCATGGAAATACATTAACTTAATGATCACAATAAGCCTCTGAGTATGTTCAGCCTCTAGAGAAAATCGGAATGGTGAATAATTTGTGAATTTGGTTCAGGCATGGTGGAGGAGGGTGGGGTGGCAGTGGCGGCCGGAGAGGAGGAGGGGATATTTTGGTCCTTTCAAGATTTGATTGTGTTTGATGATAATAAGGGAGTTTATTGTTGAGATTCTTTAGTTAATAAATATAAACTATTGCCACGCAATTAAAGACTAAAGCCTATCAATCCAAGTCATCAAGCCAAGTCATCAATTTCAACTAAAATTGTCTTATGTGGCAATTTTATTTTTGAGAGTGGCAAAGTTGGATCACTTTAAAAAACATTTATGGCAATTTTTGACCCAAATAAACGTTAGTGGCAAAGTTAAATTTCAACAAAACGTTAGTGGCAAAAACGCACATTTGCCCCTAAATAAATAGATATTCTAATTCAATATTGGGAATTGTTGCATTTTTCATTATGTGTACTAGATTCTAGCAATCAGTTAGGAGCAATATACCTTGAGCAGATAATTGATCAGTTTGCATCAATGGTTGGAATCCCTTCAATATTGCTTCCAAATGTATCATGTATGGTAGAAACATTTGTCTGTCTTCTGCCCACCAAATTTCCCAAATTATTTGTCGTTAAATCCTATTTCGATAGTTGTCAATGTTATTTAGTTTCAGTCCCTTTTTGAGGGGTGTAATTTTTTATTTTTATCACATTCAAGGATTGTTTGATAGTTTTTACAAACTTTATGGGGTGCTTGGTAGTTTGGACAAACCCGGGGGATAAATGCAATTTACTCAAACTTTTTTGAAAAAAACTCTAATAATACTGAACTCTAATAATACTAACTTCAGGGGGTACTGCTGCCGCGACAGGGGTTCCTTTAAAAGCAGCGAACTGCATTCTCCGGCACCTTCACCCATTACAGTAAACGAGCTCTCCGGCCGCCGCTCTTTCGATTGCCGGACGAAACAACACGCCATCGTCATTTTGTTGACTCTTGGATTTTGGTCTCTGGCTGCAAGCATTCGACAGCGTCAGAATCCCTAATTGGCTCACAGCCCCTGGTAAAACCGATTTCGCTTTTCTTCTTTTGTCAAGCTGCTATTTTGCTTATGCTTGCGGCAGAATCCTTTTTCGGTAATTCAATGTTTCTTACCCCTTTTTAATTTTTTTTTTTTTTTTTAAGTTTGTACTTGTTTTACATGCAAATCGGCTTGAATCTTTTCAACAAGCAGCCTTGAGCTTCTTGCTGTTTTCATGTTTCTATCTGTTGTACTTCTTTAATATCTTTATTTCCTTCGATTTGAGCTACATTATGATTTATGTGAGGGTTTCCCTAGTTTTCATGTTTCTATCTGTTGTACTTCTTTAATCTCTTTATTTCCTTCGATTTGAGCTACATTATGATTTATGTGAGGGTTTCCCTATGTAGTGAGACACTGATTAATTGTTTCTCAGTGATAAGTACTATGTGGATGAGTTCATTCCTGTTTCTGTTAGTTTGTCAAGCTCAGTTGGCAGTTCTGTTAGTTGATTTTCCGATACTTTGGCTACAAGCAGATTGATTTGGGTTTACATTCTGAGTGGCACTATGTTTTCCAGCATGAATGTTCAATGGAAACAGGGTATAATTTTATATCAAGATTGGTTTCGCTGATTTGGGTATTGATGATAGACAATGATGCGTTGCTGTTACTGATGCTGCCTACATGTTTTGAAACATCATGGAATGCATTTTACACCCTCTTTCATGAAGTACTCTATTAGACCTGTTGTAAACTCGGACATTTCATATTTGATATGCTGTTATCTATTCATGTCCTTCAATTTTGTTATCCCGTGCAGGTCCATGATGGATCAAGGTGGAATTTCGTCAGTGTATGATTGCCTTGACAGTGATCTTGATGAGTCGGATGAGGATTTTTGGGATGACATTGATTTTCAGTATCTACAACTTTTGACTCAGTTGTCGGAGTCAATTGAACGGGGTCTACTTCAAAATTCCAAACTTACAGGTGAGGAGTACACACGTGAACTACTAGCTAGCCACTCGAGGAATTTGCTTGAGGCTACTCGACTGGACCATGACACATTTTACGTGATCCGTGATTGTAAGGTTGGAGACAAGGGGATCGATTCGATGAGGCGTTGCTTATGTTCCTTTAATTGGTTGCCCATTATAAAAGCATACGTGACATTTGTGATCGTTCCTACATTCCCCTAAAACCGTGTGTCGAACCATTAGGAAAGTGCATCAGGCAATTTGCCGGATGAGCAAGTATATAATCCGTCCTTGTAATCAAAATCAGGTTCATCCAAGGATTCAGGCCGGGGAACACAGAATTTTTCCCTTACTTAAAGGTAACTATCGTAAAGTAATATTGGTTACTATATTATAAGTTGGACAATTCAATTGAACAATAAAGCCTCAATATGTTACTTCAAATGTTCTAATTTTTGGGCTATGTAGGATTGCGGTGGTGCTATTTTCAACAAGCACATTGAGGCGTAAACACCATCACATATACATGGTGACATCACCCCAAATGTATTAGTTGTCGTGGATCATAGCATATATGCGTTTCATTTTCGTGTACGCTGGTTATGACGGTAGTCAAGACAACGCGACTGTACTAAAAGAAGTAATAACAAATGACAAGTATGGCTTCCCAATGCCACTACGAGGCAAGTATTATGTGGTAAATTTATCTTACCCAAATATACCCAGGTTCCTCGCCCCGTTTGGGGGATATGATCCTCACCGCATTGAACCTCAAAACCACAGCCACAACTTCAGCTCAATGGAGGAGATGTTTAATACTCGGCATGCATCTGTTAGAAGTGTAGGCAGGAGAGCTTTTGAGGTTATTAAGAGGAGGTTCCATTTTCTAAAGGGCCAAATGTATGGCTACAAGTTGCGAACCAAAGCTGAATTTATGATTGCTTGTTGTGCAATTAACAATCTGGTAAAGGACCACAACCCAAATGATACGGTTTTTGCTGAATTTGACACGACTGCCACAACGGGGAGCAATGGCAACAGAGGACAATCGTCGTTGGGTTTATAATCGATGAATGTAACCATTCACAGCCTGCAACTGCGGAAAGGAATGAATACCGTGGGCAAATTGCAGATTCCATATGGAATAGTCGTCATTGACACCAAGTCTTGGCTTTTACTCAATGGAATCTGCGATTGTATGTTTGTTTTTGAACATTGCCGTTTATGCCGTTTGTATGCTTGTATTTAAACTTTACTTGTACCCTTGTTGGCTGTTATGGAACTATGGTAATCATGTCATGATATTGCCACTTGGCGATGTAAGAGTATTATTTCTTAATTTTGATTTTCCTTTCAGTAAATTACATGAAAACATTTAGAGAAGATGACATTTTGATGTTATGTTGTTGACCATAACTTACAATCTCCTCCGTGTATAAATAAATACATAAATGGTGTCCAAAGAGTAATTGGTCAAGAAAAAAAAATGGAATTCCTGTTTTGACAACAATTTTCCTGTTGATTTTGGGATGGCGAATCGTGAACTGGGCTTGGCTGAAGCCGAAGAAGCTGGAGAAACGTCTCCAGCAACTGGGTCTCCGGGGAACTCCTTACAAGCTTTTGGTCGGAGATGTCTAAACCCATGAATCTTACCAACGTTATTGTCCCCAGAGTCTTGCCCTTCATTCAAAAAAACCATCCAAGAATATGGTAAGTTTTTTTGTCCAAAATCTTCATGATCAGTTTAAGTAACGGTTAGTTCATTTTGACTTATGATCCATGGTCAGAACGAAATATTGCAGGTGAAATTTGCTACATATGGGCTGGACCTTTTCCAACGTTGATTCTGATGGAACCTAAACTTGTAAAGGAGGTCTTGAACAAAAGTTTCCATTTTCTCAAGCTTCCTGGTAACCCTTTGACTAAACTCCTTGCGGAAGGACTTACAATTTATGAAAGGGAGAAATGGGCAAAACATAGGAAGCTTATTAATCCTGCTTTTCAATTTGAAAGACTCAAGGTGTATATATACATACATCTCCTCTTTCTGAACTTCCCTGTTGTATTAGTTTCTTGATGTTTGAAATAGAATTAATTTCTCTATTGATTGTAGCTCATGGTGCCAACGTTTTATACGAGTTGTTGCGATATGTTGAGTAAATGGGAGAAAATGGCCCCTGCCGAAGAGGGGTGTTTCGAATTGGATGTTTGGCCTTATCCTCAAGCTTTAACCGGCGATGCGATTTCAAGAACTGCTTTTGGTAGCAACTATGAAGGACGGAGAATTTTAGAACTTCAAGAAGAACAAACAGAGCTTGTCATGGAAGTTTTGGAATCAGTTTACATTCTTGGATGGAGGTTATTATTAAGACTACTATTTATGATATGCTATATCCCTCTGCCTTTAGATTTGTAGAACTTTGAATTATGCCGATTTTAATTTACACAGATTTGTACCAACTAAGAAGAACAGAAGGATGAAGGAAATTACGAAACAGGGGCAGTCATTGGTGATGAAGATTACAAACAAGAGTGAAATCAATCGAAACAAGGGAATCCGGGAATGAAGATCTCCTTGATATTCTGTTGGAATCCAGCTCCAAGGAGATCGAACAAGGTGGTGGAGACAAGAGATTCGGAATGAGCTTAAATGAAGTCATTGAAGAATGCAAGCTGTTCTACTTCGCGGGACAGGAAACAACTTCTGCCTTGCTTGTGTGGACGTTGATACTTCTGAGCAAGCATCCAGATTGGCAAGATCGAGCCAGAGATGAGGTTAGGGAGGAGATTGGAGATAAAAAGCCTAATTACGAAGATTTGAATCACCTAAAAGTTGTGAGTGCTTTCTTGTTGGCATTAATTAAAGATCTTTTGTTTACAAATTAGTTAGTTCCTTTCATTTTCGACAGATTACTATGATCATAAACGAGGTTCTAAGGTTGTATCCACCAGGAGTTATGCCTGCAGTCTTTCTGCATCACAACCCCAAGATTTGGGGCGACGATGCAAGTGAATTCAACCCAGAGAGATTCAGCGATGGAATTTTGAAGGCGACGAAATGACAAGTCACATATTTTCCATTTGGTTGGGGACCCCGGATTTGTATCGGGCAAAATTTTTCAATGTCAGAAGCTAAAATGGCGGTGGCTATGATGTTGCAGGAGTTTTCTCTCGAGGTTTCTCCGTCATATGCGCATGCTCCGTACAGAGTGATTACTCTGCAACCTCAGCATGGTGCTCCGTTAATTTTGCGCAAAATGTAGTCCCAACACTTATAAAAACGTCATCGTATTTGGGGTCATGAAAGTAGTGGTTTTGGTTGGTATAGCTGCGTGTTGCTTTAGCTAGCATCTTGATGTATATTTTGTGTGTTTCTAAGATCAGAATATGATTTGAGGTATGCATATTAATTATTAATTAATCGCAAATGTTTGTATTGAACGAGTTTAGTGTATGAAAGTATCGGAATTATATTGAATAAACAAGCTATTGTATTTCTTTAAAACAGGAGCATATATTTTATTTTCATGTGTTCAAATATTGGGTTTAACCTTAAAAAGTATGAATGTTATAATCACAAGTATCTGGAACACTGTTTTCAAAACATGAGTACCTTTTATAGTATGCTGAAGTATCACGATACTTGTTATTTTAATGTGCACGTGAAACTTCAGAAGCTAAACTTAAAGCTCGCAAACATTTTTAAGTGCTAGTATTGAGTTTAGCCTATAAAATATCACATTTACGTTAGGTATCATATGTTTTTAAAACATATATACCTAATGTGTTTAGGTGTTCAATACAAAATATCAATAAAGTTTTAAATTTGCCATTTATCTTGGTTTTATTTTTTATTTTTTTTGTCGTCGTCGTACCAGTGCCGGCCCTAAAGTTTTGGGAACAAAGGCAAAATAATAAAAAAGTCCCCGAAAAATATAATGTGATAATTTAGTCATTTTATTGAAAAAAATACCTTGAACTCGAAAAAATAAAACCCTCACCTCTTGCTTCAACCCTTTTAAAACAAAATTAAATTTTGGCCTTAAGTTAAAAAAAAGAAAAAGAAAAATTCACTTTAACTTTCTTAAAACAAAAATATATGTGTTTTGGATGAGGGAAAAATAAAAAATATAACTGCATACGGTCATACAGCGCTCTCTGTTTCTAATTCATTTCGTTTGACCGGTAAATGAAAATAAATTGGCATAGTAATAGTTAAGATTAAATGTTTAACAGTTTCAAGGGTGAATTTTTAATATATTAGACTTATATTTGTAGGTTTAGACATTTAAAAAATATTTTTTATTATTAGTCTATTCACAATATAAAACAAACAAGTGGGCCTTGATATTATTTTAAATTATTTATAAACTTACTATTAAATTATAAAATATTTATATAAATTTAGACCCTTAATTTTTTTAATCCCCTGAGCCTGCCCTGCTTCGTACCTCGTTCCATCAATTACATTCCTTCACTTTCACGCATTTCTAGAATCGATTCTACAACCTCATGTATCTGGTTGAGTTATTATCATTGATTAATCTCTTACGCTAAAGAGGCCAAACATAAGATCGTGAAATTTGGGGTAAGAGTGGTGAAAGGTACTTAACGAATAGGCAAAATTCCACTAGTTTGAACCTTTCGCTTTTACTATATATATTTTTATTATAAAGGACTAATACTTGAATTTATTCAGTCATGATTAATATATTTTACACACAAAACGAAACGTAACTTGTGATAGAATAATAATTGAGGATTACTAGGGAGGAAAAATATTGAGTTGAGAGGAAAACGCATACTTGCAAGTATCACTTGTACCGGTATGAAAATAGTATTACTGTATTTAGGAGTTGCCAATGTTCAATTCCTAATATCTCATAGCTCAAGCCTTAAATGTCATTGGTTTTTTTAGGAATATAATCAAATACGAGTAATACTTAATTACTAAGCAATAGAAAAATTAATCAAGAAAAGGACTAATTAGCATTAACTAATTGTTTGATATGGAAACTTGTGCATGTGCTCATAATGATAAGAGGGAGTCTCCAATCAGACGGATGTCCTATGAGATAGAAGATTCCTTTACATGCACACACGTACATCTTATTTATTTATAGAAACATATAATATTTTTTATTTCACATTTAATATTTCTAACCAAGTATTACTTCTATGCTTAAAATTGAGATACATATTTTGTTTTCAAGATATAAGCATTACTTTTAATATTACACATGCTATTATTTTTCAGAATAGACTCCACTTTTACTCTTAAAATTGATACACCCTCTGTCCCACTCAAAGGAGAAATTATTGAGCGCATTGGATGTATATATGCCAGCTTTGTAACGTGGTACAACAGTCTAATAAAATTTTGACACGTAAGCATATCAAAATTGGTAAATGAAAATTTTAATAAAACCTTTATACGACCTATTTTATATATCAAATCCCTAAAAATTAGGCGATGATACAGAATTAGGCGATGTATCCATATTTCAAAAAGCTTCAGTTGTCGACCTTAACAAGGATTATCAAAAGCTTAAAAAAAGAAATCTTTAAGTTGAGCTTTTGAAATCAAGTTGAGCATTACAATCCCAAAAAAAATTCTGAATTTCATATTTAAGTTGGAGTTCAAGATTAATTTGGGATTGTAATGCTCAACTTGATTTATCAACCTTCAAAATCACATTTAGTTCTTATACTTTTATTGGTAGAATTGCAGTTGCAGTGGCATTGGCTTTAACTTAAAAAGTTCTCAGTCTTCTAGTGCCATTTATCCTTTACATAAAATTAGAGTATTTGCAATATAAAAATTCCTTTCTTCTCTTTGTGAAAATTTCATGACAATCTTCTATTAAGAAAACTAATGCAAGAAGAAAAAAGAAAAAGACCAAGACCATGAACATTGAACAAGATGATTCGAGAGAAAATTTGAGGAGGTTTTTATTTTCCAGATAATCCATGCCTATGACAAGTGCTGAAGTTTCAGTTTTCCACCATTAAAAATGGTAATTACCATAACGTAGAAACTGATGCCCAAAGTTTGGAAACAGAAATTTGTGCAAATGTAGATTGCTGATTTTTAGGTTAAATTTCATTTATCAATTTTGATATGCTTACGTGTCAAAGTTTCATTAGATGGTTGTACCACGTTACAAAGCTGACGTATATATATCTGATGCGCTCAATAATTTCTCTACTCAAAGAGTCCACTTTGAAAAATGTACAACTTATTATAGGTTGTGAGCTACAACACCTAAAATAAGTAATTTACCACCGTATTTTTCACTTATATCATTACTTTAAAAGTAAGTGTTAATTGTGAACCACACATTCTTATATTAGTAAGAATATGTAATGTAAATAAATTCAAAGTGAACTCATTAAATGAAGACAAGATTTTTTTTAGAGTGGACTCTTTGAGTGAAACGAAATGAGTACTTTATATGTTTTTTTTAAGAAAATAATCACTACCTTTTAGTTTACATATGCTACTTGTTTCAAGAACTAGTTTTGCCTGTGCCATCGATACCTTTTCTTTTACTTGTGCTACATTTTAAAACAAGCACTACTTTTAAAGCAAAAAAAATGTTATATATATATATAAATATAGGGAGTAATATTTATCAGGTTTATCATGAAATAAGATATATCAGGACACCATACATCCACTCACATGCTACCACCTAATCTTTTACAAATGGACATATGCTAATTTTATGGTATAATTTTGTTATGAAAATCGAATTGTACATTTACCGTAAATATAATTAGATGGAGTATTCCTTTATCTTGTAGTGTATTATAATTTCATTAAAAAATTATATCAAAAAATTAAATAACTATACCCTACACACAAATAAGTGAACCCTTCGTTACAATATTAATTTTGTTAAAAATGAATATAAATGAAAAAAGCATTATCAAAAAAATTTAAAAATAACTATATCCTATATACAAATAAGTGAACCCTTAATCACAAAATTTATTTATTTTTAAATTGAATATTACTGAAAAAATATTTATTTTAAAAAATTAAATAACTATACCCTACACATATAAGTCAACCCTTAGTCATAAAATTTAATTTATTAAAAATGAATATCAATGCAAAAATCTACCTGCTCCTTAATTAAGGGAATACTTAATAAATAGGAGAAGTATGAAGTTAATCATGCTCCTTAATTAAGGAAAAACATAATATATATTAATTTCATATATCTTATGTGGCGAAATGTTATTGAATGCTTGATATGTCTTATTTCAGGATGAACCTAATAAATATTAAACTCATATATATATATATATATATATATATATATATATATTTGAATTGCGTGGAGGCACAATGACGCCGGATTTGATGTAAAGATGTGGGCCTCGATAACTTGCAATGTCCTCCGTATATATAAAATACAAATAAATGGTGACCCTGTTCCGTCACAGAGTTCATTCAATCACCGGTAGTATTTGTACTAGAAGAGATTAATTGAACAAGAATGAATATGGAAATCCTCTACATCTTAGTTCCTATTTTGCCTACAATTTTCCTGTTGATTTTGGGATGGAGAATCGTGAACTGGGCTTGGCTGAAGCCGAAGAAGCTGGAGACACGTCTCCGGCAACTGGGTCTCCGGGGAACTCCTTACAAGCTTCTGTTCGGAGACGTCAAGGAGATTCTCAAGATGGATAAAGAAGCAAGGTCTAAACCCATGAATCTTACCAACGACATCGTCCCCAGAGTCTCCCCCTTCTTCCACAAAACCCTCAAAGAATATGGTATGTATTAATTTCTTGTCCTCTGTTTTCCAAGTTCAAGAAATAAAATTTCTCTGTTCTTATTTGAGTTTAATTAATTGAAGGTGAAAATTGCTACTTATGGACTGGGCCTATTCCATCGTTGATTCTTCTGGAACCTGAACTTGTAAAGGAAGTCTTGAACAAAAGTTTCTATTTTCTGAAGCCTCCGGGTAATCCATTGACTAAACTCCTAGCCCAAGGACTTGCAAGTTATGAAAGGGAGAAATGGGCAAAACATAGAAAGCTTATTAATCCTGCTTTACAACTTGAAAGAGTCAAGGTATATACATCTTTTTTAATCTGATTTTTACTGCTGTATTAGTTTCTTGATGTTTGAAATAGAATTAATTTCTTGTTCCATTAACTGTAGCTCATGGTCCCAGCCTTTTATACGAGTTGTTGCGATATGTTGAATAAATGGGAGAAAATGGGCCATGCCGATGATGAGGGGCGTTTTGAGTTGGATGTGTGGCCTTATCTTCAAGCTTTAACGAGCGATGCGATTTCAAGAACTGCTTTTGGTAGCAACTATGAAGAAGGACGAAGGATTTTCGACCTCCAAAGAGAACAAACTGAGCTAATCTTGGAAGTTGCACGATCAGTTTACATTCCTGGATGGAGGTTATTAATTTTTAAGACTACTGTAGTACCATATATGATGTATCCCTCTGCCCTTTAGATTTATAGAACTCTGATTTATTCCAATTTTACACAGATTTGTACCAACTAAGAAGAACAGAAGGATGAAGGAAATTTTCAAGAAAGTGCAGTCATTAGTGATGGAGATTATAGACAACAGAGTGAAAGTAATTAAAACAGGGGAGGCCCGGAATGAAGATCTCCTTGATATACTGTTAGAATCCAATTCCAAGGAAATTGAACAAGGTGGAGACAAGAAATTCGGAATGAGCTTAAATGACGTCATTGAGGAATGCAAGTTGTTCTACTTCGCGGGACAGGAGACAACTTCTGTCTTGCTTGTGTGGACATTGATACTTCTGAGCAAGCATCCAGATTGGCAAGATCGAGCTAGAGATGAAGTTCGGCAGGTGATCGGAGATCGGAAGCCGAATCTCGAAGAGCTGAATCACCTAAAAGTGGTAAGTGCGCGCTTTGTTTCGGATCCAATTATTTTCAATTTTTCTCCGATTGAAAGGGGCTCACATTTTCCTTTCATTATTCGACAGATTACAATGATCATAAACGAGGTTCTGAGGCTGTATCCACCTGGAATTATGCTTGGTCGAATGACTCAGGAAGAAACTAAACTAGGGAAACTTACATTACCTGCGGGAGTGCAAATCTTTCTGCCTGCAATCTTTATGCAGCATGACCCCAAGATTTGGGGCAACGATGCAATCGAATTCAACCCGGAGAGATTCAGCGACGGAATTTTGAAGGCTACGAAAGGGCAACTCACATATTTTCCATTTGGTTGGGGACCCCGGATTTGCATCGGACAGAATTTTGCAATGTTAGAAGCCAAAATGGCGCTAGCTATGATGTTGCAGAGCTTCTCCTTCGAGCTTTCTCCATCCTACGCACATGCTCCATACACACTGATTACTCTTCAGCCCCAGCATGGTGCTCCCTTAATTTTGCGCAAACTGTAGTCCCAGTATATAAACATCTTGATGTATATTTGTGTTTTTAAGATCAGAATATGATTTGAGGTTTGCATATTATTGTTAATCACAAAAGCTTGTATCAAACGAGTTTACCTTTTCAACTATTGTAATTATGTTGAAACAACAAGTACCGTGTCTTTTCTAAATAGAGTAATATTATTTTTAGGTGTTGAAACATTAAATTTAACTTCTGAAGTATGTCATGAATGTTAAAACCACAAACATCGTGTATAGTGTATAGTTTTCAAAACATGCATACCATTTATAGGGGCTGAAGTATTAGTTTTAGTTTCTAAAATATTGCGTGTATAGATATTAATACAACAAGTATGTGTTTTTCAAAACACACATACTGTTTTTAGGAGGAAAATATTTAAATAAGTAATAAACCCCTAATGTTCATATAGGTCCCTAGTGTTATTTTTGAATAAAATGACCCTGACATTAGGGGCTTATCTAGACCTTGTGTGAAACATTAAGGGTTTATTTAAACTTTTCTCTTATTTTTAGGTGTTGACTTATTGAATTTAGTCTGTAAAGAATCACGTGTATGTTCAAATTAAAACACACATACAGTGTTTAGGTGTTTCAGTATTATAAGTTTAGTTTCTGAAATATGGTGTTTAGCTGTTGAAGTATCGTAACTCTATTCAAACAACAAGTATTGAAAGAAAACATATGTATCAAATTTAGCTATTAAAATATCTTGTGTCGGAAGGTGTTGAATGTTCTCTCCCGAGTTTGACTTTTCTGTTTAATTTACTAATAAGTTGAAAGCATTTAGACGCAAACTTATTTTATTTTCATTTGTTTGAATCATACAGACACAAACTTAATTAATTGGCAATTAGTGGACACATATACAATTAATTATTTATTATATCTTGTTTCTTTTACGGATTAACTATAAGGAATTAACTAACCAAATAATTCTTTTACGCAAACTTGTTTCTTGTTTCTGCTTTATGATTAGTCTGCGAGTTCATATCCAATACTCTAATAGCTGCGTGATGCTTTAGGATATCACAACTTGAACTTGTAAAGGAGGTCTTGAACAAAAGTTTCCATTTTCTCAAGCCCCCCAGTAATCCACTCACTAAACTCCTGTTGGAAGGACTTGCAAACGAAAGGGAGAAATGGGCTAAGCATAGGAAGCTTATTAATCCTGCTTTCCAACTTGAAAGAGTCAAGGTATATTATATGCATATTACTGTTGTATTAGCTAGTTTCTTGATGTTTGAAATAGAGTTAATTTCTCGATCCATTGTAGCTCATGGTGCCGGCATTTTATACGAGCTGTTGCGATATGTTGAATAAATGGGAGAAAATGGCCCCTGTTGATCAGGGGTCTTTTGAGTTGGATGTGTGGCCTTATCTTCAAACTTTAACCAGCGATGCCATTTCAAGAACTGCTTTCGGGAGCAACTATGAAGAAGGACGAAGGATTTTCGAACTCCAAAGAGAACAAACTGAGCTAAACTTGTAAGTTGCACGATCCGTTTATATTCCTGGATGGAGGTATAAAAGACTTTTATCCCTCTACCTTTAGATTTGTGGATTTGTGGTACTTTGAATTATTCCGATTTTACACAGATTCGTACCAACTAAGAGGAATCGAAGGATGAAGGAAATTTTCAAGAAGGTGCAGTCATTGGTGATGGAGATTATAAACAACAGAGTAAAATCAATGAAAACTGGGGAAGCCTAGAATGGAGACCTTCTTGCTCGCAAACCTGAGGAAGAAACGAAACTAGGGAAACTTACACTACCTGTGGGAGTGCAAATCTTTTTGCCTGCAGTCTTTCTTCATCCCGATCCTAAGATTTGGGGCGACGATGCTAGAGAATTCAACCGGGAGAGATTCAGCGACGGAATTTTGAAGGCGACGAAAGGGCAGCTGACATATTTTCCATTTGGTTGGGGACCTCGGATTTGCATTGGACAAAATTTCGCAATGTTAGAAGCCAAACTGGCTCTTGTTATGATTCTGTAGCAGTTCTCCTTCGAGCTTTCTCCATCCTACGCTCATGCTCCACATACAGTGATTACTCTTCAACTCCAGCATGGTGCTCCGTTAATTTTGCGCAAATTGTAGTCCAAAATAATTATTTCAGTGTAATTGAAGGACTAAAGGAGTAATTAAATAAAGTTATGTATCAATGATCAAGATATTCTATGAAATGAAAAAAATTTGAGTTTATAGTAGTATTTTAATTAATTTTATGTATTAAAAATAAATAGTACTCCGTAATAACCTACAGCGAGGAAAACTTCAATTTATGACAAAAAAATTTCTACAGCTAAACATTTTATTTTTTTTACTAAATTTCCCATTTTCCTCTAAAACTATACTCACATCATTTTTTTTCTAGAAAAATTGTACTTATATTATTTCAAAAGTAACATGATAATTAACTACAATATTTTGTACGCAATTTTTCAAAAAATAATTTCCTCCAAAAATAATTTCATCCCCATGAAAAAAAATCCTGTATTAAAATTACAATCCAAATATAACCTTAAACTTTAGTAATACAATAAATTACAATCCAAATATAACCTTAAACTTTAGTAATACAATAAGTTTCTTTTAAAAATGTGCCCACTTTATTATTTAACCTAAAAAAAGTCATTGTTGGTCATATCAAAATTTGAATAGTCAAATATATTGCAATAAACGTAAAGGATGAGAGATAATATTTTGCATATTTATCAAATTTGCCCTTACCCCTTAATTTATCTCTGCCACCTAGCAGTCACTTGTCGAAACTCCAAATTTTTTTCATATTAGATCTTTGTTTTTTCTCTTTTCTTTTTGTATAGATCCTCTCGGATCTGAAAATCCGGGAGCATTGAAATGTAAACCACAAAAGTGGGTTCATTTCCATGTACCATAGTTTCCTGAATCTGAAAAAATAAATAAAATTTTGACATCAATTCTAAGAAAATAACTAGACCGCGGCAGTGGAAAAAAAGTAGGAAAAGAAAAGAAAAAAAAAATTAGGGTTTAGGAATTCAAAGCCCATAAATGGGGGTTAAGCCCTTATGGGTTAGAGTCCTAACCCCCCAACAAAACGGGGTTAGGGTCTGACCTCCTTTTATGGGGTTAGGAATCCATCGCCCATAAAAAGGGATTAGGCCCTTATTGGCTCCTATTCATCCCATTAAGGAGGTTAGGGCCTGAGCCATTTAAAAGGGTTAGGATTTCTAACTAATCCCCACTTGAAAATGCAGCCAGATTTGGCTGTTTCTGGCCTGATATGAGTGGTGGGCATGGTCCGCCATTCAAATTCAGCCAGAATAAAGGTTTTTTATTTTTAAAATTACAGATTTGTCTCCCCTCTGGTGGCGGCAAAATAGTGGCGGTGGTGGGTTCAGTTTGAAATGAAGGAGATACGGTGAGGATGGTGTGATATTATTGGAAGAATGACAAAATTGGTATAAATATAAAATATTATTTTTTCTTCTGTATGTTTAGTATTTTTCTTCCTTGCATTTAAACATATCATTGCAATAATGCACGCCATCCTTTGATAAAACAGTCTTAATCCATTGAATGGCCAAAAGTAATAATTTGAAACATTTGAACAATCAATCAAATCATTATACTCCCTCCGTAACATAAAGCGTACTATTGAAATAGAATATAAAGTACTCATTCCGTTCCATTACCATGATATATTTTAATAATGTACAATTTATTATGAATGTATAATATTTAAAATAATTAATTTAATATTATTTATTTCATTTATATCGTTACTTATTGAGTATAGGCTAATTGTAAACTACACATAATTATATTAGTAAGGGTAGGATGAGTAACAAAATAAAAGTGGACTCTTCTATTAAATTAAGGAGTGACAGTGTGATAGAATTAAAATTTCATTTTTACACTTCAAAACATATTAATTTTTTTGTGGGATAGAAATGGAATACGATCTTTTGGACCAAGAAAGCTTAACTTTCACACATCTACAACTTATTATGGATGTCAATGTACAATACCTAAAATATTTAATTTGCCATTATTTGTTTCATTTATCTCTTAATTTTTAAATGTGTGTTTGTTGTGGACAATGAAAATTATACTAGTAAGAATAAGATACGTAAATTTTTTGAAATGAACTGTTTTATTGGACAAAAAAAACAATTTTCAAAGTGAACTATTCTAATCAAATATAAAGAGCGTATATTATATTATGAAATAATTTACTGACCACATGTATAAGTTATCAAAATTGAAACCAACATACCATTGACATTTTCTTGAATATTCCATGCAATCTCTCAAATACAAGACAAGTGTCGTGTCCTGTTTCCCAAACCAAAAATATTAGGTGGGTCTTATGTTAATTTAATGGGTAAATTATAAAATACATCCCTAAACTTTGTCTAAATTATCAAGTAGACGTTAAAATTTTAAAAATTACTCACAAACTTTGAGGTCTTTTAAAATATTACCAAACTACCCCTGAATTTGAAGCAAATTTGACTACATGTTCCCCATTGGGCGATGGCCTGAGTAGGTATATACTAGGAAATGACCTTGATTAGAAGGTGGGTAGAGTTTGGTGGCTTGTGAAATTTTCGTGAGAAATAGAATGCTCAATTTATAAGGGTACAAACAAGAAATATATAATAACTAGAGGAAAAAAAAAAAGTGGCTATATTTGACAAACAAATGTCTCCAACAAGTACAAAACAATACTACAAATTATACTTCTTTTGTCTCACTTTAAAAATGTACACCTTATTATGAGTGGTAAAGTATAACACTCAAAATAAGTAAGTTAACAATATACTTTTAACTTATTTTCTTACTTCGTAAATAAGGATTAGTTGTTGACCGCGCGTTATTATTTTAGTAAGGGTATGTAATGTAAAGATATCCAAAGTGAACCATTTTAATGAGACAATTTTTAAAAAATTGACTCTTTAATTGGGACAGAGAAAATATATTATATCCTGCTTCTTGTATGGATTAATTATTAAGAGTACAATCAAACGATACTTAATTACTAAGCAAAAGAAAAACTAATCAAGAAAAGGACCATTTAATTGGCATTATCTAATTGCTTGACATGGAAACTTTGTGCATGTGGTGATGAAGATAATGTTACGAAATTTCGAGACCATTGAAAAGCCGACGGGTTTTTCATTGTTTTATAGTATAAATTGTATAATAGCATCAATATACATATACTTTTTCTATTTCATAATAAGTGTTGTCTTTGCATTTAGTACACAAACTAAGGTGATATAAACTTTTTGTTTCATCTCTAATTATATTTTTTTTTGTTAACTACATATATATAAGTAACCTATATGCATATTTGAAAGAACATTGCAATTTAATATTACTTACTTTATTTTATTAGAAGAGTCGACTTTGTAATATTAAAAATAATATTATAAAATAAACTTTTTTAATGGAATAAAGAAGGTATAAAAGAAGATCAATTAATAAGGAGTAAAATTAGAACTTTATTAATTTCATATATTGAAACGTGTAATAAGACACTTATTTAAGACAAGAATATTTTTCAAATGAGATACTTATTTAGGGACGGAAGAAGTACTCCATCCTTCAGCAAGTGTTTCTATTAAAATAGACATGGGTAAATTAAATAATTTATGCTGATTTTCAACTAAAGAGCGAATCACATTTACCTCCATAAATTTTAGTTATAACTATGAACTCATCATTACTGTTTCAAAAATACAAATAATTTTTTAAACTTAGTGTTTACAATTAGCTTATACTTACAAAATAAGGACATAAATGAAACAAACTCGTATTAGATTAGTTATTTTAGTTGATATACCTTGATGTTCATAATAACTTATACGAAAGTTGATTTTTTTAATGAAACAGATTGAGTAACTGTAAAGACTAAAGTTATATTATATGTGGAATTAGAACAGTGGGTGAAGATTTTTAATTCAAAGAAGGAAAATTAAAATTGAAAAAAAAAACCAATACATATACATTTGGGCGGTATAAAAATTTTTAAAAAATATTTAAATAATTAGTGATAAAAATATAGGAATTAAAATTTGCATTCAAAATTTCAAACTCAAATGGAAAGTTGATTTTTACCCAGTCAAAGAGAATTATGTCAAGATCAACTGCCCCAAACGAGGACATCATTTCTTAACTTGCAAGAAAACATTTGGCTGGTACACTTCAATAGTGTCCTCTGTATATAGAAAGAAAATGGAAATCCTCTGTATCTTCCTTTCTGTTTTGCCTACAATTTTTCTGGCGATTTGGGGGTTATGGCGAATCTTGAACTGGGCTTGGCTGAAGCCGAAGAAGCTGGAGAAACGTCTCCGGCAACAGGGTCTCCGGGGAACTCCTTACAAGCTTTTGTTCGGAGACGTCAAGGAGATTCTGAAGATGCGTGAAGAAGCAAGGTCAAAACCCATGAATCTTACCAATGATATCCTCCCCAGAGTCTCCCCCTTCTTCCACAAAACCCTCAAAGAATATGGTATGTATTAACTTTTGGACTAATTATTCAAAGTTTCCCCAATTAATTTATGAAAGTTCAGGTGAAAATTGCTACTTATGGGCTGGACCTAACCTATGCTTGATTCTTATGGAGCCTGGGCTTGTAAAAGAGGTCTTGAATAAAAGTTTCGATTTTCTGAAGCCTCCGGGTAATCCATTGACTAAACTCCTTGCGTAAGGACTTGCCAGTTACGAAAAGGAGAAATGGGCAAAACATAGAAAGCTTATTAATCCTGCTTTTCAACTTGAAAGACTCAAGGTATATACATCGATCTCCCTTTTCTGAACTTCCCTCTTAATTAGAAAAAGTGTCTTGATGTTTGAAATTGAGTTAATTTTTTGATCCATTGTAGCTCATGGTCCCAGCGTTTTATACGAGTTGTTGTGATATGTTGAATAAATGGGAGAAAATGGCCCATGCTGCTGATGATGAGGGGTGTTTTGAGTTGGATGTGTGGCCTTATCTTCAAGCTTTAACCAGCGATGCGATTTCAAGAACTGCTTTCGGTAGCAACTGTGAAGAAGGACGAAGGATTTTCGACCTCCAAAGAGAACAAATTGAGCTAATCTTGCAAGTTGCACAATCAATTTACATTCCTGGATGGAGGTTACTATTAAGACTACTAATATATGATATGATATATCCCTCTCCCTCTGCCTTTAGATTTGTAGCACTTTGACTGCGAAACAGGTGCAGTCATTGGTGATGGAGATTATAAACAACAGAGTGAAATCAATCGAAACAGGGGAAGCCCGGAATGGAGATCTCCTCGATATACTGTTGGAATCCAATTCCAGGGAAATTGAACATGGTGGTGACAAGAAATTTGGAATGAGCTTAAATGAAGTCATTGAGGAATGCAAGTTGTTCTACATAGCTGGACAGGAGACAACTTCTGTCTTGCTTCTGTGGACATTGATACTTCTGAGTAAGCATCTAGATTGGCAAGATCGAGCCAGAGATGAGGTAAGGGAGGTGATTGGAGATAAAAAGCCGAATTTCGAGGATTTGAATCACCTAAAAGTTGTAAGTGTTCTTTTGTTGATTTGATTAGTTTCCTTGAGAATCTTGAAATGGGCTCATAGTTTTCTTTCATTTTGTACAGATTACTATGATCATAAACGAGGTTCTAAGGCTATATCCACCGGGAGTGGTGCTTTCTCTCAAGGCTGAAGAAGAAACTAAACTAGGAAAACTTACATTACCTGCGCGAGCGCTCATCTTTCGACCTGCAATCTTTCTGCATCACGACCCCAAAGTTTGGGGCGATGATGCGAGTGAATTCAACCCGGAGAGATTCAGCGACGGAATTTTAAAGGCGACAAAAGGGCAACTCACATATTTTCCATTTGGTTGGGGACCCCGGATTTGCATCGGACAGAATTTTGCAATGTTAGAAGCTAAAATGGCGCTGGCTATGATGTTGCAGCAGTTTTCTTTCGAGCTTTCTCCGTCTTATGCGCATGCTCCGTTCACAGTGATTACTCTTCAACCCCAGCATGGTGCTCCCTTAATTTTGCGCAAATTACAGTCCAAAGATACATATATATAAACATTGTACTTGGGGTCATGAAAATAATGGTTTTGGTGTATATTTATGCTTTACACAAAGAAGTTAGAAGGGTTTCTTCTTTATGCTTTATACAAGGGTTTCTTCCTTAATTTTTACAAAATTTATAAATTTTGAGTTAAGATATGAACCTAAAACTAAAAAATTGAACTTTTTGGGTATCAAAAATGCACATGGAAAAAGGCAATTTTATAATTTTTTTTGTTAATATAGGCTATCAAAAGTGCAAAATTTTAATTTTACAATACATGCCTTAACTCAAAATTTATAAATTTTGTAAAAATGCCAATTTTCCTTTAATTTAATGGGTAAATTACAAAAAACCTGCTTAAATTTTGTCCAAATTATTAAGTAGACGTTGAAATTTTAAAAATTACTCACGATCTTTGAGATCTTATAAACTATTGCCAAACTACTGAATTTGGAGCAAATTTTACTACACAAGAACCCATTGGTAATTTTGACCTTGATTGGGAGGTTGTAGAGTTTGGTGAGATCTTGTTCGTTGCTTAGGTGGTAACAATCTGGCGACAATGATGTCAATCTAAGATAAACATGTATCCAGCGGCGAACACAAAACAAAATGTCAGAGGCCGGACGACTTTAATGACATTTTTTTCCCCGTGTCTTTAAATAAAATACATACTACTAATGTATCAAAATAAACATAATAATATGTCCACAAAAAAGTAAAGAAATACTAGTAAAATAATTATTTTTTGATGCTTGAAAATTCAGTACCAGACACGCCAGAAGACTAGATAATTGTGTTCTACGTGTCCTAATAGCTTGAAAATGTTACTCTGCTTTGTAAGTCGGTCAGTCGGGCAGTAAATGGAAGAAATGTTAGGCGTGATTGAATTGGGTGTAAATTGATTTAGGGTATCATTATGTTTAAATTGGGGAGGGGTTTAGTTGCAATCCTCATTTTTTGAAAAGGCCCTTTATGTTTTTATTTTTTACTTTTACCCCATTGGCATAACAACGTTGTTTTATTAAGGGAAAAAAGAAAAGAAAGAAAAAACAGAAGACTCATCGTCTTCTTCGCGAGAGAAGGGCTAGGCAAAGCCAAAGGGTAGTAACACTACTACCCTTCGCTCCTGGACAAAGGCTAGGCGGCAGCACCCCCCGTCCCTCCCTGTCTCCACCGCTGCATGTATCACCGTGTATGATAACCTTAGGAGTATCATTAGGTATTAAGTATCGCGTACTATTTTCAGGTATTTATATATTGAATTTAACTGTTAAAACATCGTAACTATGTTAAAACACCAATAATAGTCTGTATTGAAAGAAAAGATGTAGATTAAATTTAGTGGCTGAAATATTGACTATCGAACCTAGATACTCCCTCTCTAAAAAATATATTTCACTATTCCTTTAATTTCCTCTGATTCGAAAAAAAAAAAAAAAGAAAGACAAAAAAGATTCAACTCTCGTTCATATTCCTGATAAGGATAAGCTCGACCCCACGGAAAAATATATAGTATATCAAAGAGCTTGGTCTACGTACAAGTCAAAACCTCACTAGTCCAACTGTCCTAAAATTCCATAAATAAAATGAAAACATCAAAATGCCAATCAGTTCTTTACTTCTTAGTCTTCTGACAAAGAGAAAGGAACATTCCTAGTGATTTCTTCCTTTACTTTAATTTTCCCCACACCCCTACCCCCCCCCCCCCCCCCCTCCCCCCTTTATAGTCTCAGTTAATTTGGCATCATCCTCGCAGTCACATCTTTAGGCTGATCAATGGAAGCTCTCTACAGCTTCATTTTGCTTCTTTGCACTTCCATTTTGGTTTGACAGGGGCATGGAGAATCTTGAACTGGGCCTGGTTCAGACCAAGGAAGCTGGAGAAGATGCTCCGGCAGCAAGGTGTCGGCGGAAACCGCTACAAGTTCTTGTTGGGAGACATGAAAGAGATGGCCAACAGTGTCAAACAAGCAGAATCGAAGCCAATTCCTTTCACCAATGATATTGTCCCAAGAATTTTGCCCTTCTTCAATACAATTATCCACAACTATGGTATGTTAACAAATTGCATATCTACACTTTGATGTGTAAATTCTAGGATTTTTATAAAGGGTAGCTCGGTGCATAGAAATTCGGTCCCAAATGTGTGGGGGAAGGACGGGGCTATTAATTAAGGTCTTATTTATGAAATTTTATCTTATATTTCTATGAGAGTATTTCTGTGGCTTGAATCCGTGACCTCAGTTTACATTTATCATTATACCCGGAGATCTTCATGTTCAAGCATTTTTATGGTTATGATGATCAATGATTGTTCATGTGCTTCTAGAAAAAAATATAATTTGAGACATATAGTACTCCTCCGTTCTACTAGAAGATTTGAGTTTCAAAATGTTCTTTTTGTTCCATTAGAAGAGTTACTTTTGATTTCTTTATTATTTATACCCTTACTAATATAATTATATTTAGTTCACAATAATCTCCCGTTGGAAAGTAAGGACATGAGTGGAAAACGAAGAAAACGAAGTCGGGAGATTCATTTTCATTTGAAAACGAATCCCCAGACTTCGTTTTCTATATTTCTATATTTCGGGAATTTTATTTCCATTTGGTTTATTTTGGTATTTATATGGGGCCTAAATGAATATTTGGGTAAAAAAATCGCCCACCCTAACCTTAGGACTGGTCAA
>VMRK01000211.1:0-84099 GCA_016801395.1 Leptodermis oblonga
CACACTTCCCCTGGTCCTAACCTAGTCTCCATCGAAACCATAGATGCGCCCGATGTCTTTGGCCTTAATTTTTCCCCTACCTCCACTACAATACCCACAGCTTTTCCACTCGATAAAATCCGCAGGGGGTGTCCTACCCTAGGACTTTCTCCATTCCTTTGTCGAAGTTCTAATCCTTCCTGACCTCATTCCGCCATCCTGCTTCTGGGTGCGGCTTGTCTTTATAGAAAGACACCTTAGTGTGTCCCACTTTCATGCCTTTTGTGTAGTAGTACGACAGACGCTCATACTTCAATCTCTGTTCGAAACCCTTCCCCATTTTCTCCAAATAGACTGTTTCTAACAAAGGTCCAAAAAGATCAACCTCTGTACAAACTCGAGCTTCTTTCGGATAGGAAAGGGTGATCGAAGCAGAATCGGCTTTCAAAGCCCTTTCTATCATGTCTTAATCAAGAGGAAAGCCCACTCATTATACAACTGAAACAATAGCATGGCAAAGTTACCCACACAGGGACAATGGGTGATTCCACAGTGGGATCAAAATCCAGTGTCTACTTCACAATTCGCAAAGCAAAAGTATCAAAATTCCAAACCCCATGCATGAAACATCTCTGATACCCCTTCTTCTTCACACTAAATTAAAACTTGTCGACTATCAATCATGGCAATGTGATATCCTCCCTCAAAACCTGCAGTAAGAAAATATGTTCTCAAATTCTCCCGAGAAATATGTCCCTTCGAAAATTTCCCTATAAGTGCAAGACGCCGAGGGGCTTCCCTAAAGTTTCCCTTTGTGTTAGGTTACTGTTTTGAGGGGCCAATTAATTGGCGGGGGCGGGAGTGGGAGTTGGTGTTTGGCGGCCATAGCACCTGCATAATTAAGGGGAACCAGAGCCCTCCAGCCGCCTTCCATCGAGATTGTCAGGAAAACCTGACTGTAATCGATCAGAAACCCTAAGCTACGATTCTATTTTTCGTCACTAAAACCTCGGAGCTCAATTTCGTCACTATAAAATTCAGCATTAATATTGAAAAAATGAAATATAACATTACTAATTCTATATTTCTATAAAGATCCACATGTTAATCTGAGTTAACCATAAACAAAGTTGTCTGATTTATTAACTGAACCTAATTAGAACCATTTTTCATCAATTAAAACCTTACAAATTTACCTCATTTTTTAAATTCATCAAAAAAACACTTATATTTTGATATAGAGTGAAGAGAGTTTAGGGAGAAATGTTGTGAGTATATGATTTGCTGATGCAAAACAGTAAAACAGATGCTGTCATATGAAATGAGTTCATAAGAGACCAGATTATATGCACTAATGTTTTGATTTTTTTTTCTTTTTTTTTTTGTGTATCAATTTGAAAGTATAAAAACTACATAAGTAAGAAAATTAATAAGTGAAATAAAAGCGCTACTTATACTCTTTAAAAGTAGAATTCAGACTCTTGATTAGTACCTATTACTAGAAAATTTAATAAGTTATAAAAAAAAAAAACTACTGAGACTCTTGAAAAGTATCAATAATACTCTTGAAATGTACATATCACTAAGGTATTTAATAAGTAAAAAATAAAAATATTAAACTCCAGTAATAGTTTTGAAAAGTACCATGGTACACTCAGGGGCGGTCTGGAGGAGGCTCCAGCCCACCCCAATTCCTATACAATTCTTTTAGTATAGTTATAATACATATGATATGATAGACCTACTTTAGCCCACCTTTTTTTTTATTTAATAAAACTACTATTTACTAAGCCTAACATATACAGTATTGTTAATCCCTTCAAAAGTGTGAGTCCACATACATAAAATGAAAAAATAAAAAATAAAAAAACCTATGACAAAACCGAGCACATCCCCCTTCACCCATGGACTTGTCAAAAATGATTTGCGAAACACGATTGAAAATGAGTGAATAAATGACGGACTAATTGTATACATTGACAGACTAATTAAAAATGAGCAAATCTTACAACATTTTCAGCGGACGTGGATGCGTAGATACAATTTCCACCTCTTAGATAGTTGCACAAGCAAGTGTCAACGAATAATGTAATTTTAAATATTTATGCCTTTTAATATTTTATAGTTGTGAGCTTACAATTTTAGTTGTAATACAATTATTAAATGCCTTCTTTTTTTTCTTTTTTTTACTTTTAGCCCACTCAAAAAAAAAGTTTATGTATCCGTCATTGGGGCGGAGAGAGAGGAGGTGGGGGTGGGGTGGGCACTCGACAGTGGTAAACCCCCTCCCCCTTATAGATATGTATTAGGGGTTAGTGATGAGCTTCTACTAGACTACTGTTAGCAGAATTTTCCCCAGGCCAAAGAATGGTGATGAGAAATTAGCCAGGAAGGCTAACGTTGAGATTTTGTGGCGTTAGCACTGTGCTGTGCCGGGCGTGCAACTGGTGTGCACCAACTTGCATGAAATCTTGGTTGTGACACCCCCAGCCCCGACCTCCTTGTTTCATGCATGAGTCATGACCGAGATGCCTGCCTGGTTCGCACCAGGACTCATTCACGATATACAGAGCAATCGCTAAGTAAATAATATATTCATTTACTAAAGTAAGCTATAAAACTTTAAGCTATATTAGACTTCCAAAAGATACCAACCTTATTCAAAATATACAATAGTACTTTAACATGCTAAAGCTAGGTTCTTAGTAATAATACAATACTAGTGTTCCAGAACCAAATCAAAAAGCCCTTCATCAGCATCACACTAGTAGCGATTAGTCCCAAGATCTGTTACATGCAAAACGTCTAAAGGGTGAGCTTCCATAATGTCAGTGAGGTCGCACTATTAAAAGCATTACTAGGTAAACAATTATAGGCACATAGCAAGTATTTCCTAAGCAAGTAAGGGGGAACACGTAAGAGATAGAAAGAGCATAACCAGTAAGCTATAACAAGGATCAATGAGACCCTTCAAAAAAAAAAAAAACAACATTAATCATACTTTACCTTCCTTAGAACACTGCAGCTTCTTGATCACTCATGCTGACACTACCAACACTGAACATTGTAGCATACCTTGAGATAATACCAAACACGAACCCTCCAGTCATTTAGTCAGGCACTTTAGCCCAATACCAACATACCCGATTTCAACAACTGGATATGCTTTGGGGACCCCCAAATAGATATACAACAACACTTAATATTGAACACTGAACATTGAACACTAGACATTTAACACTCAACATTGAACATTGAACAATACACACTGAACATTAGCGCTTATATACGATAAACATTTCACTTATATATATAATTAAAATTTGGGTGAATTCATGAATTGGTCACCTTACTTTGAGTCTGTTAACTTTTTAGTCGCTTTACTTTTTTTATTATTTTTTAGTCACCTTACTTTTGTTTTTGCATTATTTTGGTCACTCTGTTAAAGTCCTCCATTAACCAACTAACGAAGCATTTTTAACGAGGGTATATTTGTCAAAACGTAAATTTTTTCTTTTCCAAACCATAAGTTTCTCTCTCTCTCTCTCTCTCTCTCTCTCTCTCTCTTGTCATCATGTTCTTCGTCTCTTCATCTTCTTCATCTTCTTATTCTCTCCTCTCTCTCTCACTATGTAATATTCATCCTCTTCATCACTGGTGGGTTCGAGTGGTGGTTGCAATGGGTTTTAGATCTGGGCGAAGAATATGAAAGCATGGGCGGTAGCAAATCAAAATGGTATCACCATTGGCACGAGCAAGATTGAAGTCAAACAACTACTTCAAATTTTTGCTGAATCTTGTTCGCGGGATGGTGGTAGTGGAATGTTTCTTGTTGAATCTTGTTCACTAGAATTAACAATTTTGGGATTCCAAAATTTTGCTCCTCCGTTAACACTTCCTCGACTGACAAATTCAAGAACACCAACAATTCAAAACTCATTGCAAACAAGGGTAACCCAACAAAATTCAAAGCAAAATTATAGAAAATTCCAAAAACTATGAACCCATTAGTCTAAAAATTGTTCAGGTTCATTACGGGTAATATAACAAATAAAAGCTCCTTCTAAAAATTGTTGAATTTCTCTCTCTCTCGTCATCTTCTTCTTCCCTTCTTCTTCTCTTTGAATTGGTTGGCCTGGTTACAACAACTAATTGAGTTTTCTAAGGTAATTAAATTAGCTTTGATTGCTTATTCCCTTCCCTCTAGTCTGTGTGGTGAATGTGATCTCCTGATCAAATTTGATTATTCATTCTGCGATCGATTTGCGACTTCGTTCACAAAATCTTCCCACCATTTTGATGGATTTGTTGATTTTGGTTTTTTGTCGATTGAACAATTTTTTCGTCGGTGGAAGGCCACGCTCATCATCATAAGCTTCCAATGCCCCTCAAGTCTGATTCGCTGCTGGGTTTCACACAATTCCTTCCAATTATGCGAAAATGATCAGTTAAAGATACATTCATGAAGGGTTCCGGAGTGGCCAACGATAAAATTGAAATGGGTTTCTTTTTTGATTGTGAAATTAAAGAAATTACCTCATAGCAATACTATTTCCTGTGATTTTGATTTGAAAAATGAATAAATATTTGTTGACACTAGTAAATCTATGGATCTAGAAGGTTTTGAAGAAGAATGGTGGAGAGACAGAAAGGGAGATAGGAGTAGAAGGTTTGGAATTTTGAAGAAGAAAAAGGGTGGAGAGAGCCCGACTGAAAATGGATAGGGGAGGGGGAGAGGGGTGACCGCCTGAAAAAAAATTTGAGAGAGCTTGACTAAAAAAGGTTTGGAACTTTGAGAAGAAGGGTAGAGAGAGGGAGAGAGCCCGACTGAAAATAGAGAAGGGAGGGGAGGGGGAACCGCATAAAAAAATAAAAGGAGGAGAGAGTTAGGTGAGTATTTTCTTTTTTTTTTTTTTTTTGTCTTTTAGTGATAAAGAGTAAAAGATAGACATGATGACGAAATTGCCCTAAAAAAATCAATCCATTAGTGGGTTAATAGCACACTTTGACGGAGTGACAAAAAAAGTACAAAGATGAACGTATGGTGACTAAAAAGACAATTAAAAAAGTAAGGTGACTAAAACGTTAACAAACTCAAAGTAAGGTGATCAATTCATGAATTCACCCTTAAAATTTTGAGAACATTTACATGCATATAGCACATTTATAAACATTTCATTTTGCACGCTCAAAGGAATAATCATTATAGCATGCATTGCATACTTTTAACATCACAAAAATATCAGTTGCGCATGCTAACTCATTATTTACTCAATTAAAACATTTACCCCTTTAGTGATAACACTCAACTCGTATATCGCTAGTATTTTGTAAGTAAATATGCATTATAAAAAGATTATAGTTTAGACTTTATCCATAAATCTAGATAAATTTTTAGATTCTAGGTTTCTAGAATAGGTATTTAAAAAGTTACTTCCATTTTATTTTTGAAAACGAGTAAAATAATAAGAAAATATATTAATCATAATCTTAACAAAAATATAAGTTCCATAACACCTAATCAACGTTAAATCATAAAGATTTGGATCAAAATTCCTTAAAAACACTAAAAACCTCATTTTTCCATTTTCTTGCATCTTTTCCATTTTCCTAACATACAAATGAGCAAAACGTGTTACCTTAATGTTATGGAGACTCCCTAGCACGAATTGTATGTTGTGGAATCTGAAATCCTGCTCCAAATCTCTTCCTTTCCTAGCTTTTCTTCTTCTTCTTCTTTCTTTCCATTCTCTCCCTTTCTCTCCTTTATTTCCCTTCTTCTCTCTTTTTGGTTTGAGTTTGCATGAATTGAATGGAATTTTTAAAGGCTGGAGAGGCCCTATTTATAGGAAAATTTTTCTTAATATGCCAAAAGGTTCTTAATTATCTTGAAATTATATTTTTCTCATTTACAGCTCACAATCAGGTTTACCCGCTCGGGGATCGGGTAAAACCATTCCAATTGGTTTTACCAGTTCCAAGATCGGGTAAAATCGCTCGAAGGATTTTTGTCATTTTTTAGGATCGGTTTTACCCGATCTAGAATTGGGTAAAACCGCTCTTTCAAGTGGTGAGATATTTTTTCTTACCGTCGAACTAGTTTTACCCGTTCCAGGACTGGGTAAAATTGCTCCGTGAAGTGGTGGGATCGGTTTTACCAGCTCCAGGATCGGGTAAAACCGCTCCGTCAGGCGGTTGGATCGGTTTTACCCACTCTAGGACTACGTAAAACCGATTGACCCTTATTTTTTCTATTTTTCATTTATTTTCTAATTTCTTCATTTTTATTACTTAATTACTTTATCACCTATTACTTAAACATACTTCTAACCTTATTCCTAATATCTTAATCAAAACATTAAAATTTTTGCTTCAAAAATATTTCTTCATTTATTAAAATTATAAAGAAAAATCATATAAGTCCATAACTATGCATATTTTCCGAATTTTCTCATTTTTCTATTTTTCCTATTTTTTGTTCCAAAATTTCCCAAAAATAAACTAATAAATATATTTTCATATATCCTTAAACATAATTCTTCACTTAAATTAACACCAGATCACAATTAAAATGCAAAACATTAAGATTTAAACCTTAAGATCAAATTACTTAAGAAAACTCACAATCTTTATAATTATACCTAATTGAATTTAAAAACTAACAGTATGATGAAATATAATTTACAAAGGTTAAGCTAGGGTCTTACATTGGCTAACAGAGCGAAGGGAGTTTTAGGGCATGGGGCTTCAAAACGAAGTAGTCTTTCATGGGGAAAGACTTAGAAGCGGTTTGGAGAAGGATCTAGAAGGTTACAAAAATTTCTGGGTTCTTTTTACACCTTGATGTCCTAGGCGATCACTTGTGAGTTTTCCCTTTTTCCAGTACAAAGGGAGAATGCTCTGGAAAGGTCCTGATGGGCCTAGATGGTGATAGATGGCTTGGGAAAGTTTTAGAACATTGGAGAATGATCTAGGCAATGCTCGACGTTACGTGAACGTTCAAGTGCGTACGATTCGTACGGGGCATTGCATGGCTTAAATTTGCAAGGTGCTGGTCTGGTGCACACTGGAAGATTCTAGAAGAGTCTAGAATCATCGAGAAATGTCTAGCATCTGCAAGAAGGGCTGTGATGGGTCGCGAGAGAGCTTGACAGTTCCAGAAGGGGCCGGAATGCTCTAGACTTGGCACGGGGATACTGGATGTTGCAGAAGAGTTCTAGAATAGGGGTGAGCTTGTGCGTAAAAGCTTCTAGGCACGGCTAGAAGATGTATACAAGGCTTGGCGCTAGAATTCTCTAGATTCTACTTGGATGGGGTTGTCATCTAAGACCTTGGCCTATAAATAGGCATTGAGGGCACTTGTGGAAGGCAGCTTGGAGACCAAGCGAAAGTCTAGCTAACGGTGGGTTAGGCTTGTGTCTTCCTTATGAGTGGTGCCCGTTGTTTAGAGTTAGGACCTTGTATATAAATTTTTGGAGAATTGTATATAACAAGGTTGGACCAAGTTTTGCTAGTGTTACTCATGTTTGCCTGTGTGCTTATTTTAGTACTGCTTTCGCTTTGCTCGTTGTTTAGCCGGGTTACGAGAACCTTGGTTTTCTTCGAGTGTTTGGCCAATTCTTAAGGAAAGTTTTGGTGCTTATAGGAATTTTTTCATAGGGGGGAGAAATTTCTATGACAATTTGGTATCAGAGCTTAAGGTTGTCTTGGGGATAACTTTAAGTGAAGCACATGGCAATGAGGAACGAGCCTTGGTCGATCGGGTGGTAGCATTGGAGGAATTAGCTGCTCGGTTTGACTCTCTCATCAGTGCTAGAGGGGAGCATGGTGTCTCCATGACCGAAGTATTGGCTACTTTTGCGGTACGGGTCGTGAAGCTCAAGAAATAGTTCGAGACGGTTGGAGCAGAGGAATCTAGTTCGTCAGCTGTGCAGGCATTGCAGAGAGACTTAACGATTATGCAACGGTCACTTGATGAGAGGGCATCAAGGCAAGAGCTGAAGAAAAGCTCACAGACCATTCAATCCCTTGCAACGGAAGTGAAGCTGGCTTTGCTGAATGGGAACACAGTGCTTCCGGAAGAGGGCACTAAGATGAAAGTGCTAGAGCTGCAATTTTATAGCGGCGTAAGAGTTTCCACATAGGTGGAAAATTTTCTTTGGGATGTGGAGCAGTATTTCGAGGCTGCTAAGATCCTGGCAATACGGCAGGTGTCAATTGTTGTGGTGCAGTTAACGGGGCATGCCACACTTTGGTGGCGTCAAAGGTGCGCAGATGAGAAAGCACCAAAGATAGAATCGCGGGAAGCAATGAAGAAGGAGCTCAAGGTGCAGTTCCTTCCCACCAAAGTGGCATGGTAAGCTCGAGCGGCGTTGAGAGAGTTGCGCAAAATGGACATGGTCCATGAGTAAGTGTAGCACTTCATCGCGTTAGTGCTTGAGCTACAAGACATGAGCAAAGAAGACAAGGTCTTCAATTTTGTTGTCGGTTTGAAGCCATAGGCGCAGCAGGAGATGTGGCACCACAGAGTGAAAGATTTAGCCTAGGCTGTGACGGAGTGTGAGAGGCTGATCGATCTTAGCCAAGATGCATCCAAGGGCCACACAAAGAAAGGGAGCGGTGGCAAAGTCAACAAGGGCAAGTCCATAGTCAGGGAGAATCAACTAAAGAGAGGTGCTCTAGTTACTACCTGGATCGCATTCAGCTTGCTCAGGCAATCCTTTACCTGACGATCAAGCTTGCAACAACGAAAGCAACCTCCGCGCCCTGTTTTCTCTTTATGGCCACCGTTGCTGTAGCCGTCGCCCTTAGTTGATTCTCCCTGACTATGGACTTGCCCTTGTTGACTTTGCCACCGTTCCGTTTCTTTGTGTGGCCCTTGGATGCATCTTGGCCAAACGAGAGGTGTCTCCAGTTGCGAATTTCAGTAAAGTACTTCTTTTTCTTTTTCCATTCTTTCTTTTATTCAATGGCAGTCTTAATCTTTACTCGCATGATGTGTAATCCTATGTGTAGGTAAATCTATTATTCTAGTATTATGTGAGAAGCCTTAGCCGATGTATGTATGAAACCGAAAGCATGAAATCCAGTCTAATTAACATGTTCCAAAATTACATATGTTTATATGTCTAAAAACTAAGGTCCAATTAAGCATGGTCATCTTAATATAGATCTGGTAAGGCCAGTGAGTGGCACAACTACCGGCCGAGTAGTACAAGTGTAATTTGGTAGTAATCTCTTGAGCATCGTCGTGGGGGTTACTGGTTTTGGGTTCTTCTAATTCTTAATGCTTCTAGATTAGTTAATACGATGATTGTAGGAACTCACGGCCTATTAATTACACTAGATAAAGAAATAACCTTGATTGTGGGAACTCGCGGGGGTTATCGATTAATTAAGGGAGAACTGGATTATGATTGCAGGTACTCATGTTAATCTATAACTGAAATGACAAAGGCTAATTAGACAATAAAAAGGGGTTCATGATTGCATGCATATGGTTGGGGTGGATCGCGTAATGCTAGAATATCGTTCTTGATTGATTTTAGTAAGTTTTCATTATTAGTTTAATTTCGTATTTCTATAAATAAGTAATGAATTCAAGGTCTCTAGGAGACACAAGGTGACTACTAGTCAAAGTTTGGGTTTATTTTCGGATTTGTTGTAGAATCGGGAAGTGGAATTTTGGTTGTTACAGGTTATGGTTGCTACTGGTTTCGTCGACTGGGCATTTTCCGGTAAGGGAGTGGTCACTGGATTTGGAGTGGTCATCGGAATGCTAAATTGAGAGCTTCGATATGATGTGGTCACCGGATTTGGGAATCCTCTCCGGCAACATTGAAAACTCCATAACGGCAACTCCCTATAAATCGTGAAGATTGTGGCCACGGTACTATCTTAGGTTCCTGGGATGAGCTCCTTTTCTTAAATTTGGGTACGGTAAGCCTCTTGGTTTTAATTTCTGGAATTTTGTTCGGAAGTTAGAACTTGGAGAGGGTGAATTCGGGTATGAATTTCTGGAAACTTGTTGATATTAATGCCTTCTGTGCCAGATCTTTAATTTTCAAGCTTTGTTGACTTGGAATTATTTTTTGGACTGGGAATTATCTGGGAAGGGAGTTCTTGCTTGCTACCGGAATCTTTGTTTGGTATGACAATCGTGATCTTTTTGCCGTAATTTCGAATCAGAACTTTGTGTTTTGTGTGTTGGATAATGTGCTGGATTGCTGAAAATTTTACTTTGTTGATTCGGGTATTAATTTTTTTGCAAAATTGTTGCTGGAATTAACACTTTCTGCAATCGTGATCTTTTCGCTGGAATTTTGAATCGGAACTTTGTGTTTTGTGTGCTGGATAATGTGCTGGATTGCTGGAATTTTGCTAGAAATTTTGCTTTGTTGATTCGGGTATTAATTTTTTTGCAAAATTGCTGCTGGAATTAATACTTTCTGTAAACTTGATGATATTAATGCCTTCTGTGCCGGATTTTTAATTTTCATGCTTTGTTGACTTGGAATTAATTTTCTGGACTTTGTGGTATTTTTTTGTGGACTGGGAATTATCCAGGAAGGGAGTTCTTGCTTGCTGCCGGAATCTTTGTTCGATATGACAATCGTGATCTTTTTGCCGGAATTTCGAATCGGAACTTTGTGTTTTGTGTGTTAAATAATGTGCTGGATTGCTGGATATTTTGCTTTGTTGATTCGATATTAATTTTTTTACAAAATTGCTGCTAGAATTAATACTTTATGCTGGAATTTCTAGAAATTTTGGGTATTTTTTGTGCTGGAAATTGATAGCTTTGTGCTATAACTTGATTTGCCTTGTTCTAGAATTGAATTCAATGATGCTGCTAGAATTCTGGGCCATTTGTGCTGGAGTTTGGCTTTTACGGTTGCTGGAATTGTGCTATTTTGCTGTAGAGTATGACTGTTGGAAATGGCACATTTCGATGTTGGAATCTATGGTTTTGATTCGGGTAGTAGTTTACTCTTGCTGCTGGAATTGGATCAGTTTGGTTGCTGCTATAGTGCTGAAAATTTTTGCTTTTATTGGAATTGATTCGAGTATTATTTTCTACAAACTTTGTGCTGGAAATTAATACTCAGTGCTGCAAAATTTCGGTTATCATAAGAGTGATGATTTTGTATGTTTCTTCGATGTTGAGCTTATTGATAGCTCCTTTGATTGTTTAAATGAGCTGAATCAAGTGCTTGTTAGCCGGTTGGGGCTAATTATGATTGTAATGCTTTTGGCTAGGGGAATGTCCCTATTTGTATGTCTTTGCGAGTTTCAAAGTTGTAGATCTCATGGCTACGTCCCGTTAATTTCTGGAATATAATCATTACCCTTCCTCCAAAAAAAAAAGTTTGGGTTTATTTGCATGTTAATTTGGAATTTGAGTTAAATTACCGTCTATGTGGATCGACCCTGCTCTCCATTGTGCTACATTTTACTTAGCTTATTTGGTGCAGATTTTAAAAGTATTTTTACTCTATTTGATAGTCCCGCAACAAGTCTATCACGGTAATGGAACGGCGCAAGTGTGGCGTATTTGTCGGTCAAGAAATATCCCCAAAGGTGAGGCAAGGGTCTCATTTAGGGAGTTCTCTAAGAGTTTAGTGACGATTGTGGCAGCCGAATGCGCGCGATGAAGGATCAGTTGTGGGAACTGATTGCCAAAGTGTGGCACTGTTGTGGTAACCGGGCGAGCAATGATGTGCAGGCAATTGCGGGAATTGCCAAAGTGTTGCACAGTTGTGGTAGCTGGGCGGAATTGTGCTGGTCGATTATGGGAATTGATCAGGTGCGATGAAAAGATCAGTTGTGGGAACTGATCGCAAAAGATGTGGCACAGTTATGGGAGACGGGTGAGGCAATGGTGTCGAGCAGTTAAGGGAATTGCCTAGCGTGCTGCGCAGCTGAGGTAGTTGGGTGGAGAACTTGTTGGTCAATTACGGGAATTGATTTGGCCGGGGCAAGGGTCAGTTGCATGAACTCATCGTGCTGGGGTGAAATGGTTTCACTTTGGCATACATATGACGAGGTCGTCAAACAATAAGTGGGGGAGGTTTGTTAGCGGAACTTTCCCCTAGCTAAAACAGGGCAAAAGAATGGCGTGGAGATGGGAAGGCTAACTTTGAGATTTTTTGGCGCTAGCACGGTGCTATGTCGGGCACTCCAAGTTGTACGAAATCTTGGCGAAGGGCGCCAAAGGAGTTTTGGGGGCATGGGGCTTCAAAACGGAGTAGTCTTTCATGGGGAAAGACTTAGAAGAGGTTGCGAGAAGGATTTAGAAGGTTCTGGAATATCTGGGTTCTTCTTACACCTTGATGTCCTGAAGGTCAATTGTCAGTTTTCCCATTTTCCAGTACAAAGGGAGAATGCTCTGGAAAGGTCCCGATGGGCCTAGATAGTGACAGTTGGCTCGGGAAAGTCCTAGAACATTAGAGAATGATCTAGGCAATGCTCGACGTTACGGGGACGTTCGAGTGCGTACGATTCGTATAGGGCGTCGCATGGTCTTCGCGGTGCAGGTCTGGTGCGAGCTGGAAGATTCTAGAATCATTGAAAAATGTCTAGCATCTGCTAGAAGAGCTGCGATAAATCACCAGAGTGCTTGATGGTTCGAGAATGGGCCGGAATGCTCTACCTTGACGCGGGATGCTAGAAATATCCCCAAAGGTGAGCAAGGGGTCTTATTTAGGGAGTTCTCTACCAGTTTGGTGATGGTTGTGGTAGCCGAACGCGCGCGATGAAGGATCAGTTCTGGGAACTGATCACCAAAATGTGGCACGGTTGTGGTAACCAGGTAAGCAATGATGCGCAAGCAATTGCGGGAATTGCTGAAGTGTTGCACAGCTGTGGTAGCTAGGCGGAATTGTGCTGGTCGATTATGGGAATTGATCAAGTGTGATGAAAAGATCAGTTGTGGGAACTGATCGCAAAAGATGTAGCACGGTTATGGGAGCCAGGTGAGGCAATGTTTTGGGGTAGTTAAGGGAATTGTCTGGCGTGTTGCGCAACTTAGGTAGCTGGGCGGAGAACGTGTTGTTCAATTACGGGAATTGATTTGGCAGGGGCAATGGTCAATTACGGGAATTGATCGTGCTGGGGTGAAACAATTTCACTTTGGCACATGTTTGACGAGGACGTCAAACAATAAAGTGGGGGAGGTTTGTTAGCGAAACTTTCCCCAGGCTAAAACCGGGCCAAAGAATGGCTCAGAGAAGTTAGCCAGGAGGGCTAACGTTGAGATTTTGTGGTGCTAGCACAGTGCTACGTCGGGCGTGCAACATGTGCGCGCCAAGTTGCGGGAAATCTTGGCTAAGGAAGCCAGAGGAGTTTTTGGGCATAGGGTTTCAAAACAAAATAGTCTTTCATGGGGAAAGACTTAGAAGAGGTTCGGAGAAGGATTTAGAAGATTATGGGTTCTTCTTACACCTTGATGTCCTGAAGGTCACTTGTGAGTTTTCCCTTTTTCCAATACAAAGGGAGAATGCTCTGGAAAGGTCCCGATGGGCCTAGATGGTGATAGATGGCTAGGGAAAGTCCTAGAACATTAGAGAATGATCTAGGCAATGCTCGACGTTACGGGGACGTTCGAGTGAGTATGATTCGTATAGGGCGTCGCATGGTTGAGATCTTCGCGGTGCAGGTCTGGTGCGCCCTGGAAGATTCTAGAAGATTCTAGAATCGTCGAAAAATGTCTAGCATCTGCTAGAAGAGCTGCGACAGATCGCCAGAGTGCTTGATGGTTCGAGAATGGGCCGGAATACTCTACACTTAGCGCGGGATGCTAGAAATATCCCCAAAGGTGGGCAAGGGGTCTCATTTAGAGAGTTCTCTATGAGTTTGGTGATTGTTGTGGTAGCCGAACGCGCCCGATGAAGGATCAGTTGTGGGAACTGGTCACCAAAGTGTGCACGGTTGTGGTAACCAGGCAAGCAATGATGCGCAGGCAATTGCGGGAATTGCTGAAGTGTTGCACAGCTGTGGTAGCTGGGCCGAATTGTGCTGGTCGATTATGGGAATTGATCAGGTGTGATGAAAAGATTAGTCGTGGGAACTGATCGCAAAAGATGTAGCACGGTTATGGGAGCCGGGTGAGGCAATGGTGTGGGTCAATTAAGGGAATTGCCTTGCGTGTTGCACAACTTAGGTAGCTGGGCGGAGAACGTGTTGGCCAATTACGGGAATTGATTTGGCAGGGGCAATGGTCAATTACGGGAATTGATCGTGCTGGGGTGAAACGGTTTCACTTTGGCACATGTTTGACGAGGACGTCAAACAATAAAGTGGGGGAGGTTTGTTAGCGAAACTTTCCCCAGGCTAAAACCGGGCCAAAGAATGGCTCGGAGAAGTTAGCCAAGAGGGCTAACATTGAGATTTTGTGGTGCTAGCACGGTGCTATGTCGGGCGTGCAACATATGCGCGCCAAGTTGCGCGAAATCTTGGCTAAGGAAGCCAGAGGAGTTTTTGGGCATGGAGCTTCAAAACAGAATAGTCTTTCATGGGGAAAGACTTAGAAGAGGTTCGGAGAAGGATTTAGAAGGTTCTGGAAGATTCTGGGTTCTTTTTACACCTTGATGTCCTAAAGGTCACTTGTGAGTTTTCCCTTTTTCCAGTACAAAGGGAGAATGCTCTGGAAAGGTCTCGATGGGCCTAGATGGCTCAGGAAAGTCCTAGAACATTGGATAATGATCTAGGCAATGCTCGACGTTACGGGGACGTTCGATTACGTACGATTCGCATGGCTGAGATCTGCGCGGTGAGGGTCTGGTGCGCGCTGGAAGATTCTAGAAGAGTCTAGAATCGTCAGAAAATGTCTAGCATCTGCGAGAAGAGATGCGATAGGTCGCGAGAGGGCTTGATGGTTCGAAAATGGGCCGGATTGCTCTAGACTTGGCGCGGGGATGCTGGATGTTGCGGGAGAGTTCTAGAAGCTTCTAGGCGTAGCTAGAAGATGCGGGCAAGCCTTGACGCTAGAATTCTCTAGAACCTACTTGGATGGGGTTGTCATCCAAGACCTTGGCCTATAAATAGGTGTTGGGGGCGCTTGTGGAAGGCAGCTTGCAGACTGAGCGAGAATTGAGTAGCTTGCTTGAGTGTTCTAGAGGGAGAAACTTGAGTGTACAGAGAAAATCTAGCTTACGATGAGTTAGGCTCTTGCCTTCCTTGTGAGTACTGCTTGTTGTTTAGAGTTAGGACCTTGTATATAAATTATTGGAGAATTGTATATAACAAGGTTGGGCCAATTTGGGCTAAGTGTTGCTCATGTGTGCCTTTGTGCTTGTTTTAGTATTGCTTCCTCTTTGGTCGTTATTTAGCTGGGTTACAGGAACCTCGGTTTTCTTCGAGTGTTTAGCCAATTTTTAAGGCAAGAGTTGGTGCTTATAGGAGTTTTTCCATAAGGGGGAAAATTTTCTATGACTACTATTTTCCTCAATTTTATTTTTTTTCCCCCTTGTTCGGTTAGTGCTGCATAGACTCAGATGGGCCAGTTCTTTAAGTTTTAGTTTTGGTTTGAGATTTAATTTCAACATTAACTTTAATATATTAAAATCTATTTTCATCATTTTAAATACAACTTTTTATTATTTAATGATACATTTTTACATTTTCAATGCACTTTTTACATTATAAAATTATTTTTTCAAAACTTGTTTTCAAAACAAGTTTCAAACCCATAAAAAAGAATAGACCCATAGATACCTCACATAGACACGTGTAATTTTTTTGTCTTCAAGTGAGATGATTTTTCATTAAACACTTAGTATTAAATTTAAAGTATCTATTTCACTAAACTCAATTTTAGTTAAAGCTTTAAAATTTCAACGTTCTTTACTTTGGATAAAATTAGCTTATTATTTAAATTCTGGGATTGTGAGTTGAAATTTGTAAACTATCAAATTATTTATCAATTAAAAACTTTAATTTTTTTGAATGATTATTCTTGATTAAAATAGAATTTATAAAATTAGGAATTTAGAAGTTCAATTTAAAAAATTAGATATTTTGAATATATCAATGATTTTAATGTGAATATTTGTTAAAATTATTTTAAAATTAAATTAGGGTTGTAATGGATTTAAATAAATGTCAATTAAAAGAATGAATTAGGGAAATTAGAAATTTTTTTCGTTTTATATTGCGAGTTTACAATTTCAGTTATTAAAATTTTTTTCTTTTTTTGCACAGAAAAAAATATATACACATTGGTCCCATGAAATACTATTATAGTCTTAATGTCATAGGTAGTCTTGAAGAGAACACTGAAAGAGATAAATTAAAAAGACTTTACAGGCTACAACTAGATAAGCCCGTCCCTACACATGGGAACACGCACATCTGAACATGTGTGGTCTCGTGTATACACCCGTCGCATATGTAAACTGATTTCACCTAAATTTTTTATTATTCATGGTGAATAGATTGACATTTAAAATAATAATATTATAAATCATTTTCAATCTAAAAAACAATTTAAAAAGTCATTCTTGATCAAGTTTGTAGGATATCTTTTATTATTATATCACCTCTAGCCTCCTCGGAAATTCAAATTTAGAAAAAAGAAAAAAAAGAAACTCTCCTCAGTTTAAAGTCGGGCATAAGTATTATATTTGCGTCCAAATTTTGTATTGGGTCAAATCTAAATTAATTGTCACCTCTAATTTTTATCTTGTTTCATATTCTACAGGAAAAATTCGCAATTTGAGTTTAGTTGAATTCCATAGCAGCCGTGACATTTGGACTGTCAATTTTCAATTTTGTTAAACTTTATTTAATTGTTTGATTTTTTGGTTGTTGCGTTTGCCACTCAAACTCCACTTTTAAGTTTCGTGGCGAAAATTGTATTTGAAACTCACTAATATGGTTATTGACCTTTTTGTGAGTTGTTCCTTAAATACTCACAACAGATATATGTTTGGACATGGGTTTTACTTTTGAATCCACTTATATATATACCTTTTGTGGCTATCATTGGACAAACAGGTGGTGGTGTATAAATCTCAGTTCAAACTCATACGAATACTCTATTCGTTTCATTAAAAGAGTCTATTTTAAAAAATATTTTTTATTTTAATAGAATAATTCACTTTTAAATTTTTTACTTCTCTTACCCTTACTAATTATAATCATGTGTGATCCATAGTTAGTTCATACTTAATAAGTAAGGATATTAATAGAATAAAGTATATCAAATTAGTTAATTTAGGTGTTATACTTTAACATTCATAATAAATTGTACATTGTTCAAAGTGAACGTTTCTAATAGAACGAAGGAAGTATAAGTTATATATGTTCTAGATGAATTGGTCCATGATTTTGCCTCATAAGTGGATATGTAGCCATCCATTAAAGTGGTTCCATGAAGATTTCAACATTTCATACTTGAGTGAAGTTTCAGTGAAACTTCTCAAAATTCATGGCGTAGCGAAGGTCGTTCAGCATACCTTGAATTCCATAGCAGCCATGAAATTTGGACTGCCACCCTTTATTCAGATAAATAAAAAATAAAAAAATATATAATAAAGAATAAATATAAGAACTTTGAAAATTTGTAGTCCCTTGGGTATCGGTATGGCTGACGTCACTGTCAAAAAAGGTCCACCACGGCTAGTTTGTGGTTGGAACGTTACGAATGAAATATTATTCTATACTGAAATAATAATTACTCTTTAATACTTTATTATAAAAGTTTACCTTTAAATATGTATAATTTTTTATGAGATTAATACATCATATTTCTCTATTTTATTAGAAGACTTCATTTTAACAATTTTTTTTGTTCAAATAGAAGAGTTCACTTTTAAATTTTTTTTTACTCCTTCTACCCTTACTAATATAATCATGTGGGATCCTGTATAAATTATACCTTGACTTTCATAATAAATTGTGGATTGGTCAAAGTGATCCATTCTAATAGAGCGGATGGAGTAATATTAATAAAATAGGTAATTTGACACAATTTTTCCATTTATATCTTACTTTCAAATATTGAATAATTATGAACCACATATAATTATATTAGTAAGATTAAAGAAATAAAAAATTTAAAAATTGATTTTTTTTTTTAAACGAAAAATATTTTGAAAGTGAATTTTTCTAATGAAACAGGATGAGTACTGCATAATTAGATTATTATCTGTGGGTGAAGATGCATGCATGCTCTAACATCATCCCTGATGTAAACAATTTATTTCACCTGCTGCATGGACTCGACAATAAGCATATGTATCTATATATATATCTCCAAACTGGGGCGATTGAAAATAGAAATCCACGCTTTAATTACCTAAAGATTTGAACTGAGTGGAGGATAAATGGCGACTGTAGTGAAGAGAATTAAGCTGGGTTCTGAGGGATTTGAAGTTTCAGCGCAAGGCCTTGGTTGCATGGGCATGTCGGGGAACCACGGCTCACCGAAGCCAGAGGCGGAAATGATCAAAGTCATCCACCACGCCATCAATAACGGCGTAACTCATCTCGATACTTCCGATATCTACGGTCCTCATACCAACGAAATCCTCATCGGAAAGGTAATATAATAGAAGAGATTCATGTTCGTCTTTATTGGTCTTGTTTTATGTTTTTACTGTAAATTTAATATGTTATAATATTCTTAACGAATGGTGCCTAAGAATGAGAAAATTTTTGTAGGCGTTGAAGGGAGTGGCGAGGGAAAAGGTCCAAATCGCCACAAAATTTGGTGGCAAAAGGGTGCACGGGCGTGTAGAAATTTGTGGTGATCCTGAATACGCAAGAAAATGCTGTGAGGGTAGTTTGAAGCGTTTAGATGTTGATTATATCGATCTCTACTACGTTCATCGGATTGACCCCAAGATTCCTATTGAAATCACGGTTAGCACTTTAAACATTTCTATGGATTTTCTGGCAAAAGTTTAATAATTAATTGACTGAAATTTTGAAACTTGTGCGTGATAGATCGGAGCTCTGAAGAAACTAGTTGAAGAGGGAAAAATAAAGTACATAGGGCTATCCGAAGCCTCGCCAGAGACCATAAGGAGGGCTCATGCTGTTCATCCCATAACAGCAGTTCAGCTTGAATGGTCCTTGTGGACTAGAGATGCCGAGGATGAAGTTATTCCGACCTGCCGGTGAGTTGTGTCCGAATTAAGGATTTGTTGATCTTTATAATTAAATTAATGTTTTCTTCATTCTTGTTGAATCGAGAAACATATCGTATATCGAAAATCTAATTTTATAATGCGCGTATGGTATATATTGTATATTGTTGTATGGCTCTTGGTAATTTGATCAATCATGAATTAATGTTAGTGTTTGTTATTTGAATAGGGAACTTGGGATTGGAATAGTCCCGTATAGTCCTCTGGGCATGGGGTTCTTCGCTTCTGGTGGCAATATCTTGGAGAAATTAGAAAGCAATGACTTTCGAAAGGTATATATGTGCTAATTGTGGTGGCTCCTATATAATGTATTACTAATAGTATGTCTCAAGCATCCATAATAGACTTTTAATGTAACCCCTTCTAATTGCACCATCTATAATCCATAATAGGTATACCTTTTTTCACTCCCGATCAATTTCGACTTTCTTTTGTTTCATGATTATCACCATACACTATTTACCTAGGCTTTGTCACTATTTATGGTATAATAACACATTTATTTTCAAAAAGTACCGCTGATTGATGTCATCAACCACGTAAAAAGAAGTTTCATTTTATGGTAAATATATGAAAAATCGCATTTTTTGTCTCTCTTCTATATCATCGTTATATCTTTATATGCAACGATGTATTTCATGTGGTGGTACTTTCAGTCCCTATAACCACGACTACTTCTTGAAAATTCCATTGGTAGGTGAATATTATTCACACATTTATGTGTGTTTTTTTTCAATAAATATAACTATTTCAGTGCTGAAGACATTTCCATTTTTGTATATACAATTGTAGACGGCCGCGCCAAAGTTCCACAGCGAGAATATCAAGCACAACAACAAGTTGTATGAGCGGGTTGCAGCCCTGGCTTCAAGAAAGGGTTGCACCACTTCCCAACTAGCCCTAGCCTGGGTTCATCATCAAGGAGACGACGTTTGTTCTATCCCCGGCACCACCAAGATCAAGAATTTGAACAGCAACATCAAGGCGTTATCCGTGAAGTTGACGCCGGAGGACATGGCTGAGCTTGGATCTATTACCTCCCCTGATGCCGTGAAAGGAGACCGCTATTTGTCGGACTTAATGTCGTTTACTTGGAAGTTTGCAAACACTCCACCTCTCGCATCTTGGAAAGCTTCAAAGTAGGAAGGGTCTGACTTAACATAAAAAATCGATAGAAAGAGGAAAGAACAGTTTCATCTTCTATGGAGGAATAATAATATTAATTAATTTTTTCATATGGTTTTTTCTTTTGGTAATAACCAATGTACTTTATTTTATGGAGCATATAGTATTGAACGGGCTTTTTAATTAGCCCTAGCTTTTGTTACTTTCAACTAGTTTGTAAAATTTGTTTTACTAAATAAAGGGTAATTTCCTGCTGAGAAGCAATATTCTGTAAGAAGTAATCTCTTTGTTATCGGCTAACATAGGGAACTTTTCTGAGGGCATTTTCATTTTCATTTTAGTGCATTCGTACATTTTTCATTCATGTTGGATAATAGAGACCTGAAATACTAACACGGGTAGTGGCGGAGTCAGAAAGTACATTTTGAAATTTTCGGAAGAGTCCAATAGTATGAACTTTTTTTGACAACTATACTAATAAGGGTGCATGAGGGGGGTGGAGGGGTTTGGGGACCACCCACCCTCCCCCTTGGCTCCGCCCCTAAATTCAGGGTGTAAAAACATTTCTCAAGATAAAACAAATTCTTCCTATGTTTAATAGATGGAGCACAAACAGCAAATAAAGAACGAACAGTTAAGTTTTATAATGTAAAAAAGTATATTTGAAATATAAAAAAGTATAGTTGAATAGTAAAAAATTGTATGAAAAATGATTATAATATATTAAATTTACTATAGAATTAAAAAACAACACCAAAACAAAAACGAAAAGAACATGCCTAAGTTTGAAAAAAGTAACTATGGAGGAGAGGAAGGAAACAAAATTTCCGAGAAAAACTTCTGAGGGCAAAACATGAATTTCACTCGTTTAATGGAGAAGAAGATTGAGTGGTTAGAAAATCCTGTGTCAAATAAAATTTTTCTAACCTTAAAAAAGAGATAAGTTTGGACTCAAATCACTACTAAATGTTCTCCTTATTGTTAATAATGATAACACGTAAGATTTCATGCAGGAAAATTGTTATTGACTCAGTAGTTTAGACTTAGTAAAACTTACATAATCATAACTATTTTGATCTTAGTAAATATTTTAATCTTCTGAACTACTAATTATTTTTCAAACAATTCCCCACATATCTCCAAGAGTAAAAATTAAATTAAAAAGAGTAAATCATTTGTTGTTTTATGTTAATTAACTATAAAATGCATGTATATTTCGAAATCCAACCACTTGGTCAAGATTCTTCAAATAATACAAACATGCTTAATTTCTCCTAACTTCAAATTCCTTGAAGTTTCTTCAAATGAAGAGTTTTCAACCATTTTCAAAGCAAGAATTCAAATAGGCCAAATGTGAAATAGATCCTAATATAATGCATCAATTTAATTCTAAAGCATGGAATTTTAGAATTCTATCACTCAACGACTCATCAATAAAGGCAACTTTCAAGTTTTTGTGAATTTTCTTATTTTGCCTAACTCATCTTTTTTTGAGTCTTTAAGTTCAAATTTGGTCTTAGCATATTTCAAATAATATTCTAAGCACGTTAGAGCAATTTTCAAATTCCAAACATGTGAATGTCTAAGAGTCAATGCTTCTAACTATTTCTCATTAAGCTCAAAAAAGTACTAAAGAGGTTCATTAAAATATGCTTTCTATATTCAAAATAATTCAAGGATAACTTTCTCATTTAAACTCAAGATGGATATTCAAATCAAACTATGCATTCCACATAATATATCCATCATTTTGAAATTAAAACACATGATCATCATATTCAATTCAATTTGCACATAATCATCAAAACAGTTATAAAGCAATCAAAATAAGTTAGAGATGATATATATTACCTCAAATGAGCAATCATGGGCTCATCACCATTCTTCAGTATATTTTTACAATTTTTGCATTTTTATCCTTATTGGCTTCAATCAACCATCCTTGCTACTTTCCAAGTATCTCTCCATAGAGATTTATTCCACAAGTAGCATCAAGGGCCTCCAAGAAAATCAAGTAAAAAATTTTGGTACCCAACTCTTTTTGGATCCTTGGGGGTTAGCATGTTCCTTGAAATGTCACATTTTTATACCATTTTTCACATTTTTCCTATCAAAGTAGGTGGGTGTAACATGACCACAATAATCACGTACAATAGGTGCATCTAATAAAGAAAATGTCCTAATGATAGGCGTCTTTATGTTGTTTACTTATAGTGTTTTATTGTTCACTCTCAGGGGGTATTTGGAGTGTTTTTTATGTTAAGCACATGTTTTAGGAAACAAGGCATAAAGAGAGAAGAGTTGCAAAAATAGCATAATAAAGGGTCTATTTGCCCAGACGAACGCACGTTAACTATGTGCGTGAACACTAAACAAATTTCAGAATATTGAACTTCGTTGCTGGGCAGAATTATTAACACTTAGGCCGAAGCACTGTGCTGGGCTAGAATGTTTTTTTTTTTTTTTTTTGTGTGTGTTTGGATTCACCCTCACCAAAGCCCAAGTGGAGCAATTAAGATGAAGCCCAACTTCCAAGCCGAGTTTATAATTGATTGGATTAAGTCCAATTCCAAATTGCTACAACTAATGCATGATTATTAGGGCTGCGTCCCTGTAGTGTTATGGCTGCCGACAATTATAATTCTTTTCCTTCTTGAAATTCAGTAGTTTACTTTTAGGAGAATTTTCTCCATAAATAGGAATCTCATATGTACAATCCTTTAGATCTTTCATACACCCTCGCAAGGGAGCCGAATTAATTCATTTTCTTATGTTAAGTTTATTCTTCTTTTCCTTAGTTTAGTTTTTATTTTTTCTTTTCTTTTCTAGTTGAAGGCTAATCAAAGTTGTTCTTTTAATTGTGAGATATAAAAGTATTCCGAAGATAGTATGTATGCATGAATTCCTAAATATTTTACTGTGCATAAATCCTAATCCTAATGCTATAACTTTATTATAATTAATGTATTATACCTTTTCAAAGCGGAAATGTTATTTACAGGCCACATCTTACTAAATGCAGGCCACTTTTTTAAATATTAGGGTGTGAAAAGACCAAACAGCCCTCCACCTTATTAAGGTAAAAAGCTTTCCTTGGCCACACTCTGCTTTGCTTGCTGCATCGGTTGGTTGCTGCTTTGGTTGCTTCGTCCGTCTCTCTGGCTCTCAGCTCGGTGGTTGCTGCTACTGTTTCGGCTTCTCCATTTCCGGGCGCCTTCTTCCAGTTCACGGAAGCTCCATTTCCGCCTATTCCACGCTCACGGAAGCAGCTTTAATTAGGTGAGTGGGTTTTTTTTTTCAGTTTTTAAAATGTTTGTGCCAAATGTTGGAATTGAAGTGAATTGGTTGTTGTTTTGTTTATGGGCAAGGTTTTGAATTCTTGGTTGCTGCGTTTTTCGGCCCTTTTGTGCGTAATTAGAAGTTTTGTGCATAATTGGATGTGTAATTGGATTCATTTTGTGAAGTGAATGCAAATTTTGGCATGAAACTTTAGATTGCATTGTTTTGGTAGTGTATTAGTTACTAATTTACGTTACCGGCTGTGATGTTACCGGCATCGATTGATTTGAATTGAAATGGGAGTGTTTTGGTTCTGGAATCGGTAGTGTTTTGGATGGATTTGAATTGCATTGAACTGGAACGGCTGAGGGTGGCCGAGAACCGCGCCTCCACGAGGCGCGGTTTTCTCGAAACAACGCCTCGTGAAGGCGCGGTTTCTCGGCCACAGACGCCTCTATTAGGCGTTGGTTCCAGAAAACCACGCCTCAACGAGGCGCGGTTTTGTCCACCCAACGCCTCATAGAGGTGTCGTTTTAACGAACCAACGCCTCAACAAGGCGCGTTTTTTACCGAACCAACGCCTCAACGAGGCGCGGTTTTCTCGAACCAGCGCCTCATTGAGGCGCGGTTTTAGCGAACCAGCGCCTCATTGAGGCGCGGTTTTGTCGAACCAACGCCTCTTGGAGGCGCGGTTTTATGGAACGAACGCCTCTTACATGGCGATTGTTTCTGGAAACCGCGTCTGTACAAAGGGTTTGTTGAGGATTTGTTTATTTCTTAAAGTTGTTTACATATAAAATGTTGGTTGTTTATGATTTTCTTTTACTTCAGATGGGGGACAGATTTAAAGGTAATATATTCCGTAGGACGGGGAAAAGATCCAAGTCCGTAAGAGTAGTAATTCGGAACCATCCCGGGAGACTGTTAATCCGGATAATCAAGAGGCGGAAAATGGCCCGCGTATTCATCCGACGGCATCTGAGCGGTCGAGGAAGGTGGTTGCACGATCGCGTGCATCTTCTACGACAGTGAATGTCATTGCTCCTATAACCGAAGACTCATTTCATCATTCAGTGTCTGGACATGAGTACAGTGGGGCGTCCTTCACAGAACAACCATTCGCCCCACCATTTTCAGATGTTGAGATGTCCCACGATGACGGTGATGGCGAGGGGGCTTATGGAAGAAGTGATGCTGAAGGGGCAAGCAGCGAACCAAGTAGAAGAGGTGGGAAAGGACTCATGGGCAGTGAGGCTAGGGCAGCGATTGAAGGGTGGAAGGAATATAAGGAGCTGGACCATCCACTAGAAGGTGGTCCTGTAATCCCTGATTTGCTCTTGAGTTTCAAAGGCCACACTGCCTACCGCGTCTGGCATGGAGAGGTAATTCTATTATATTGTGCACGTTCAAATGCGATGTTCAATGAATTAGTATTTTTGCTAATTATCTATGCTTCGTTGCTTGTGATCCGTAATGGAATAATAAAGAAAGGTTGCACGGTTTTGTTATTATCTTTTTTTACAACTTAAATGCGTTAGAAATTGTATCTTCTTGGTTTAATTTGTTGTTTACATTGTGTAGGAACGAGAGATACTGAAATGTCATAATGGGGCCGATCGATTGAAAAATTGGCCGGCCGATGAAGAGATGATGAAGCATGTTGAGGGGTCCGGATTGGCCCATTTAGTCCAGTGCATGCATGATGAGTTAGACGCCGCGTTGTTATGTGCGTTTGTGGAGAGGTGGCATCCGGAGACAAACTCCTTCCACTTACCGTTCGGTGAGATGACAATCACATTGCATGATGTTGCATACATATTGCGCATTCCGCTGGGGGGTAGGCCCATTTATGGCAAAACAAAAACTTCACAAATAGCGACGGATGTTGCAGCTGTGGTGGGGAATGAAGGATTTAAAATGGATAGGCCTGGATTTGTGAAGTTGACAACCATTGAGGCGAACTGTGCTGGGAGATTTGACAAAGTTAATGCTGCATCTGGTTATTTATTGTGGGTTTTAGGACTCTCCCTGTTTGTTGACAAGTCTAAAACTCACGTTTCTGCTCAGTATTTAAGTTTTTTGCGCGATATCGAGACAGTAAGTGATTACTCGTGGGGAGCTGCCACATTGGCGTACTTATACCGCCAACTTGGGAAAGCGTCGAGGGCAGAAGGTGCACAGTTTTCTGCTTGTCTGACTTTGCTTCAGGTTTGTCACTTTACATGCTGCTTTCCTTGGCATACTTTGATATATTTTGTTACACGATATGTTCTGATTGTTCTTCTATTCATTATTACTAGAGTTGGATATATGAATACTTCCCAACATTCAGCCCACCGAAGAAGCGGTCGTGGAATACCGGATTGCCGGCGGCAATGAAATGGAAAGTTGGTACTGGGAAGAAGCGTGTTGCAAAATATGATTTGGAGGCATACAGGAGGGCCTTAGATGCACTGCAGCCAAACGAGGTAACATTTCCATTCTTTGTGATTACGAACGGTTCTTTTATGTTACTGTGCTACATTCGGTGATATATTTCATAAACGGCCAGGTTAATTGGCTCCCATTTGAGCCCAATCCGGCATTGGCCCACAAAATATCCTTGTATAGGGGACTTATATATTCTGTTAACGTTGAAGAGCCCTATATGCCGGATCGGGTGTTAAGACAGTTTGGATACGCCCAACAAGTTCCATTTTCTGTCTTCAAACCGAAGGAGTGCTATAGAGGCCCAGAGACAAAGAGGTATGCCTGCAAATACGTTGCAGATCTGAGTGGTTGGGAAATCTCGCATACAAGGCTTCTGCGAGATATGAAGAGAGCAGAGTATTATGACGAAGCAAGCGAGGATTACCTTGAGTACTTCCTGGCGCGTTCGCACATCCGCGTTAGTAGTGGTCCTGTCGAGGAATACACTAGATCCTACCCAGCTGTCCCTAAATGCAGTGAGTGTAAGATGATGTGTTAATTTATTTTATGCTCACATATATTTGTCTGTATTACTAGTTGCTGATTTTGCTCATCATTTTACTTCTTACAGCGACTTCATTATATAGCCTCTCGGGCAGTCTATTTTCATCAAGGGTTGAACACGCTGTCAACCCTGAGACACGTAGGCAGGCTATTGCAGATGTTGCTTATCATGTGGAGGGACTGATGCCGGGACTGGAACAACTTGCGCTGCGACCTCCATTTCAACCTTAGTGCATTGTATTCCTTATGTTTGGCTGATGTATAATGTGATTGTTGTGCAACTCTGGATTGTTTTTTTCCCTCCCTTTTACAATAGAAATGTCGAATTATTGCATATTATTGGCTGTGCCATTGAATGAAGTGCAGAAAACAATTTGGTGATTCACTGTGTGGTATGAACAGGTATTTTGTGCTCATATACAGGGGAGACTCTGCCCAAATTTCATACCAAATTTCACAATTCTATTATCACCTAACCACAATCGTAACCTATTCAAATAATCAATAGCAAGACAAATACATTGTAACAATACAATACATCTATTTGTCAATATATACACAACCAAGGATTTCATAAATTTGAAAACATAAAGCTAACTAATCGATAACTATTGTGGGTTCCCTTTCTATATTTCCTAAGCTAGCAATGTACAAGCTTTGATATCTATCCAATCGAGGTGATAACCTTTCCTTCAACTCATCCATCAGGTCGTCCTTATAGTATCTCCACAACAGGCTGACAGGGGGCAACAAGATTTCACCTCTCGTCTCCAAACAAATGAAATGGTTGCTCCGGATATGTCCCATAGTGATATAAGTGGTTGGATCATCACTTACAACGGACTCCCGCAATCGAAGTGGAAGGAAGGTGCAACACTCCGCTCCGTAAGTTGCGAATACCCTCTGGTACCTCGTGGCGACAAGTAGTCCAAAAATATAAGTATCGAACCAGAATGCATATGCCGCAGGACTTATGTGGTAATCCAACACTCGAATGGCTTTATGGTACATATCTGACCCAAGGACGCCAACCCATAATGACGCATACGCGTGAAGTTCATGTAACATCTCCCGCCGGACTTGCGACCAAAAGGATTCGTCACCATGTACGAATTTAGCGATTACCCTGAACCCACAGTGCCCATCACCCATTACATTTTTATAATCAACGACATAATCGAACACGAACTGTCTAACTAAGGATGGGAGGTTGAAAGGCCAGTTGGATTCGTTAGGAGTCATTCGAATACTACTGGATGATGACCCACTTGGCCTACTGCGACCTGCAAATATTATTGGAATCATGAACAATATATGCATCGTAATAAATAAGTGAAACAAAAAACAGTTGCAAAGGATATGACAACTATATATACCTCTGCCTCTTGACCTGCCTCTGCCTAGCCCGGCTTCCCTCTCGGCATGCTCGTAGCCAGAAAGGTCTCGCTGCGTGGAGTTGTTCCTCGGCCTTCCCCTACGTGGCCTTTGAATGGGATCTGCGAGGTCAACAATCTCTGGATGCAAAGTGCTGTGCATGACACCCGCTACCCTATACATGTCCGCAGTCGAACCCTGCGAGGCTTCCACATACATCTCATGCAGTCTGCCTTGTGCTGTCTGCCGTTCCTCATCGCTAGGGATATTCCCCTCATCCAAAGATAGGGACCTCCAGAAGAGGTCCACATCCAAGGGATCAATAGGTGTGTACGACCTGGCCATTTCAACCATCTGATGCGCACAGGGCAAGCCATAGCTGCTTCGCAGTTCACAACCACACATCCCAACATTCTGCCCATAGACTGCGCCTCGCTTTTTGTATTCTTTTAACAGCAACAGTATGGCATATTGCGAAACTCTGCCATTGATCCTACTATACAAAATGTAATTGGCTTCACGGATTGTTTTGCTTCGGGATGCCTCCATTTTACTACGTATCTCACCCAAATGCAATTTTATCATCTCATTTATAGCCAAAAATATTGTAGTAAATGAACCTCTGTCGGTTTTAATTGCGCGCTTCAACTGTGCGTGCGCACTCTCAGCCCTGTATTTATGAAAGACGAACAAATGTCATGTTGTAAATAAGGGAATATTGTGTAATTGTATCATATATATGTATATATATAAATAGTGGCTTCAAAAGTGAATAGACTCACATGTTGTTTGTGCGCCCTCCATAATGTTTTATGTCTTTAGTCCACACAGAGACAAACTTGGTCCGGTGGGGATTCAACCAAGTATGGTGCAAATAATTAACGACGGACGTCCACCGGCCTCTATATTTGGTCTCTATGATCTCCACAGCTTTCGTGAACTTGTCATACGTTAGAGCACTCATAACTCTTTGCCACCGTCCTTCAAACTCATCTAATATTTCTTTGTCCGTACACACACTGAGTGCTTTCTTCCTCCCCACATCCATAGCAATATGCCGTTTACACAGTAGTTGCTTAGACTGGGAAAAACAACGTGGACAGCTTTCATTAGAGCTGACTCTCTGTCCGTCATAACCACATGGGGATATGTCGATGGATCAAAAAGTTGCCTCAACCTCGTCATAGCCCAGAAGTAACTTGCATACGTCTCATCCCTCAAGAAAGCAAATGCAACATGTATGTATTGATCCGTCGGAACATGAGAGACTATCTGAAGCATAGGCATGTCGTACCGGTTGGTCTTGTATGTCGTATCCATATACAAAACGTACGGAAACTTACGAAGCATACTAGGGACATCCGGATGGGCGAAGAACACGTTCTCAAGCGCGTTACGCTCATCTTCCGCTGTGTACCAGTAGTAGTAACTATAATCCTGCATCAGTTTCAGGAAATACTGGATAGGACTTAAATCTCCCCTCTCTTCTCTCCTAACCTTTGCCGTTTCATTGTAAACCTGCCTAATACGTGTGACATTAATCGCATTGTCATATCGCAGTTTTGACAGCATCTGCTTTGGAGCCACATTTATCTTCATCATTTCAGCAATTTTCTCCTTTTCCTCGTTATTTAACTTGGACTGCTTATGATGCCAGTTTCTACCCAGTGGTAATTCATGGTTGTGGTGTCCTTTAATGACACTCAGTTTCCAGGTACCCCCACTGTTCTCTTTCCCTGATATTTTAAAGGGACAACCAGTTAGCTTGCTACTAGTGTTGTTACGGGATATTTTCCCTTCAACTGGGGGTGCCTTGCTTCTCACTTTCCCCGCTCTCTCACAACAGATGTCAACTTTCCCTCTTCTCCCTTTCAGATGCCCTTTCCACTTTTTAGAAGAGGTAATTTTCGTATCAAACCTATGCTCGGCAGCTCTGACTTCAACCCAGCCAATCAACTCAGCTCGAGTACTGAACTCTTCATCAGTCGTAAATACATTCGTGTAATCTACAGAGTGGAGTACGTCATCCAAAACGTGCGGAACCTGTCAAGCAAACCCTATAATATTAGAGATTCCCACAGGCGGTGTAAAAAATGGAGAAAGGACGTTTCAGGAAGAAACGCGCCTCATTGAGGCGTTTCTTAAGAATATCCGCGCCTCTTGGAGGCGTGGTTTAGGTAAAACAACGCCACAGGCCACCATGGTTTATACAGAAACGCGCCTCTTATAGGCGTGTTTGTTCGAAAACAACGGCGGCCTGTGGCGTTGGTTTATCCAGAAACGCGCCTCTTATGGCGTGTTTCGTTACAATCCGCGCCTCTTGGAGGCGTGGTTTAGAGCAAAACACGCCACAGGCCACCATGTTTTATGAAGAAACGCGCCTTTTGTGGGCGTGGTTTATGTTGAAAAATGGTGGCCTGTGGCGATTGTAGCGTAAACAATCGCCCGTATTGGGCGATTCTCACCCAGTGACGCAAAAAACGTGAAAAAGGTGCTACCTTTAATCCATACAAATAGTCATGTCATACGTACCGTGTAATATATATCTTCATTTGTATTTTGCGCCATGAAACTCAAGCAATGGAGAAGAAATGGGTCTTCAATTAATGTATGGATGGAGGATGAATGTGTGAATGTTAGAAATGGAGAAATGGAGAAGTGGAGGACAAACGGAGGAATGTTAATTTTACAAAGGTGTTCAATGAAAATGGGTGTGTAGGGATTTATTTTTTTAACCAAGGTAAGTACCAAGGGTATTATCGTCTTTTCACCATTAAAAATTTTAAAAAGTGGCCTGCGTTAGTAATAAAATGATACCTGAATAAATAACATACCCTTTCAAAGGCATATGAGCAACATGATTATTTCTAACATGCAAATCATTGTAAATCCTAGAATCATTTATCAAAAAACTATGCACATTCTTTCTCTTTCGTGCATAAGTGTGCATATATGCATTTTTCACATAACAATCCCTCTTTGGGGCACTACAAAATCATGAATCATCAATCTATTTGTGCATAAGAGGTAAAATCATGAAAGTGACAACAGAATTTACTATACTTAAGGGGAACATACATTTTCTTAGGCATATTAAATGAATCATCTATTTTAGCATTTTTGAAAAATCTATTTTCTTTTAGAAAAATCTTTCTTTCAAAATCATTGTACTTCAAAGCATTATTCATACTCTTCATCCTATTCTCATAAGAAGGATAGGAAATCTTCTTCTCATTGGAAGCATTTACAAAAGTAGTAGAAGTGGATGGCAAATCATAATTTTGGATATTTTCATAACCCAAGCCATGCTTATCACTTCCGACCTTTTGTTTTCCTAATAACTTCTCTAAGTTATTTTTACTTTGAGTTGGCTTCTCTAAGCTAGCACTCAAGTCATCAATCTTCACCTTCATCAAATCATATTCAATTTTTAGGAGTCATATGCTTTGACCTTTTCAACCAAATTAGTTTTTCATTTTAAAACTCTAAGGCTTTGATCTCTATGGGTTTTAACTTGGGAATCTTTCATTTTAGGAGAAGAATTTTTTTAGAGGAAATTTTTTTTTTTTTGGGAAATTGTGTAGGAGATAGATAGAAAAAGTGTAATGATTGAGTTATTTTTTGAATTTATGTGAGTGAAGTTTTTGAGGGAATTTTAAATTGAGTAGAAATTGAGGTTGTTTCTCTATATAAGATTTTAGAAGAAAAAATGATGATTTTCTTGAAATGGAAATGGACAAGAACATAGCCTAAATTCAACAATTTACAAGTTTTGATTTGAAAATCTTTTTCTTCCAACAAAGAGGTCAATTCATGGACCTTGCATTTCAAATCTTCATTTTCACAATTCATAATGATATTTTCATCTTCCAAAGCACAAACATCAATTTTCAAAGATTGATTCTTCTTTTCAAGAATGACATTCCTTTTTATGGCATCTATACATTTATCATGCAAATTAATAACAAACTCAAAATGATCAAAATCTTCATCACTATCACTATCATACTTTTCACTACCACATACACATAAAGAAGATAGCAAATAATTAGTTACCTCTTGTAACTCATTTTTCACAAAGCATCTTCTTGTGGTTTCCTTATCTTCCTCACTTGAGGATTGAACACTTGTCTTTTCTTTCTTGATCACCTTCTTGATGGATTTCTTACCTTTAGCCATCTTTGTAAGTGAGGAAGAACAAAATACACACAAAATCAAGAAATCAACAAAGACTCTAAGAATCACAAGGTTGCAAAAATGATATTTAACTCAAAGGTTTTTAAACCTACAATTGAGCCTTCGCTCTAATACCAATTGAAATCAATTTAAAATCAATTTAAAACTAGTCTCCAAGTGTAGTGTGTGATGAGTGATTTGTAAAATGAAAGAAAATAAACTAAGAGATAAGACACCAAATTTATATGCGCTCATGAATCCTGTTCCACTCCCCAAATTCTACAACATGAAATTTCCTAATCCAATCTAGGAAACACTTAAAGTTGTGTCCAAACCCTTCAACTTGCTTAAGATCAAGTTCTTAATCTTAAAACTTTTTCCCCTTTGCCTAATCTAACTCTAGATTGGATTTCCTTGCCTAAGACTAGTAATGGATCTTTTGCATAATCCTTCCTCAAGGACATATGTCTTATTCAAGACTCCCGTTTACTAACAATTATTACTTTTACTTAATAAACCTCTTGATCAATATTTTCCCCTTATTGCCTAACTTAACTCTAAACTTAGAACTTTACCCCTTTGCCTAATCTCAACCTCTTGAGATAGATCTTCTACAATTGCCTACACCAACCTCTTAGTTAAGACTTTTATAAATGTCTAAACTCAACCCATTGAGTTAGAAATTATCCTTCTCTTCTTGTTCCCACTTACTTCATGTCTAAATCTTAATCAAAAGTATAGAGCTTTTCTTATCAGACAAAATGCATATACTCAAACTCTTGAGTTAAAACTTCACTAGTTGAGAGAAAAGATGAAAACCTCCTTAAGGTAAATTTACAAAGATGCACTCTCTAATTGGGCTCAAAGGCCTCTTTCTTGAAGTCTACACAAAATCCTATACAAATTTGAAATAAATTTGATCTCAAGTATTTCTCAACGGTAGGAGGATGTTGGCTGACGTCATGGGGGTTTTTGATGAGCCTTTGATGTGTTGGAAGAATTTATATACGTGTTTAAGGCTCCCTCCAACGGCTACAATCTTTTTGAAGATTCCTATAACTGTGCCACTGAACATGAAATTTGCACAGGGTTTTGCATTAGACTTAGATATTTCCAACGGCTAGTTTTTGGACAGACTTGGAAGTTTTTGCACCCATGCGAAGGGACGTGCGACTCATACAAGGTTTCACACTTGACTCAACTTTCACGACGTTCAAATGCTCCAACAGCTACTGACTCGCGCTGCTGCTGACTCACATTAAATGCTTGGTCCATATATTGTGCAATGTGCCATCTGAATCGTACAAGCTTTCACATAAGAGTTTTCACGGTGTTTAAATCTCCAATGACTACTAACTTTTTTGACTTGCTTCTAGTCTTCTATTAATTGTTTCGTCCTTTAGCTGTGACCTTTGTACAATTCCATTTTTCTTTCAGTCATTTTCCTTTTTCTTCAATTCGCGACTACCGACCATGCTCCAGGTGGTGCAAATCGTATACAGTTTCACACAAGGGCTTGGTGTACTTTTTCTACATTTTTACAATATCTACAAGTGCAAAGCCATCAAACAAAATTATATATTTGTTTACTTCTCATCAAAACTGGGATTGAGACAATAGGTCTAACAATTTTTTCCTTTCTGATGATGACAAAATAAATATGTGATTTTATAGGGAAATATTAAGGAATTTAAACACATAACCTTAAGAAACTCTAAAATTCAAGATGAAAAGGTAAGGCATATAAATCACATATCTCCCATTTTTTGTCATCATTTTATCATTCAAGCTTTAATTGGAGTGTTCTTTCTACAAGCCAAACAATTATCAATTTTAAGCACAAATTAAGCCAAGTCTTTCTAGCATTTTCTCCACATTAGTAAATGCACTCTAAAAGTCCATTATAATCCTAAGCCTATGGAGTCTCTATGCTATCTTAGACCAAATGTCTATGCTAGTTTTAATTTTTCTCCCCCTAAATTCTAGCATACACATTTCAACAAGTTTAACCAATAAGGTAAGAAGCATAAATGACTTTTTCAAATCACATGAGTTTTTAAGATTTATGCAACATAGCATCAACTCATTTCTAAAACAAGTCAAAACTATGCAAGAAAATTTAAAATGACCCTAATGATCAATATATATGTATGCGTTAAAAATCATAGAAGATGCATCATGTCAAAGTCAAGTTCACTACTACAAAAAGTAGAATCAACGGCAGTCCTTTAATGGCGGAATAGACCAAAACCGCTATTAAAAAAAAGTACGGACTTTTTACGACAGTTTATTTAGAACCGTCGTAAAAAGTTAGTGTCTACGGCAGTTATTAAAAAACCGCCATAGAAAGTGGGACCTTTCAACAGCAGCAGTACAATTTCCGCCATTAAAAACCTCTATGGCGGGATTTTCATAACCGCCGTAGAATATCCGCATATTATACCTAAAAAACAAAGTCTATCTCCAAATTCGAGCAATCTCGTGCTGGGACATCGTCTTCTCCATCTTCGAACTCCATTTTTACACATTTCAAACTTAGAATCGGATATTTGGTGTTGCAATTTACCACTCTGAGGTGAGATACTACTAAACTTTCTCACTTTTAGCTTATTCTTTTACATTAAATATATATATATATATATCAAAAATTTTCCAACAAGAAATTGCCCTAATCGATCGTTGTTGTGGACTTCCAATCATATTTGGTGTCCCCAACCGGAAATTCGCCACAATCGGTCGTTGTTGTGGACTTCAAATCATAAGAAAAGGTTCTACTGAATAGTTTCAACTTCAGTTTAGCTTTAGAAAGTTTATTGTTACTTGATTATTGTGATTGGCGTAGGGTTTATTATTAGTGTTAAATTAGTGGTTCGTGAGATGATGAATGAGTCAATTATTTTGGTTTTGATTGGTGGTTGTGAAGCTGGATGTTTTGATAGAAGTGTTGCTTACTCTAAACTATGTTTTTATGAATGTGTCTCTTTGGGTTAATATGAGTGAAAATGCATGTCGTTAGTATCTTTTAGGTGGGAACATTGAGAGCCAAATGCATGTGGTGAGCATTTGTATATGAAAAAGTAGCACTCTATGTTCAAAATTATTGAAAATGCTTGATTTTATACATGGAAAGGGTAAAATGTCACTTTTTTTATAAAAAAAAAAATGTTTACCTTTCTTAGTCTCTTTTGTGTGTCTCTTTTATTAATAATGATTGTTTGTGCTTGTTTTTATACAGTGAAAGTGTAAAATGTCACTTGTTTTTTCAGGTTTAACCTTTCTTAGTCTATTTTGTGTGTCTCCTTTCATTTAGAGTGTATATGTCACTTGTTTTTTAAAGTTAAACCTTTCTTTGCCTCATTTTCGGGTATCTTTTAAAGAAAAGTTGTTAGTTTTGTTTTGTGTGGCTCTTTTCATGAAAATGATTGAAAATGCTTATTTTATACATAGAGAGTGTAAAATGTCACCTTTTTTAAAAAGTTGACATTTCTTAGTCTCTTTTGTGTGTCTCTTTATTGATAATGATTGTTTTTGCTTGTTTTTATACATTGAGTGTAAAATGTCACTTATTTTTTTTCAAGTTAAACCTTTCTTAGTCTTTTTTGTGTGTCTCCTTTATTGATAATGATTATTTTTGCTTGTTTTTATACATTGAAAGTGTAAAATGTAACTTGTTTTTTCAAGTTTAACCTTTCTTAGTCTCTTTTGTGTGTGTCCTTTCATTTAGAGTGTATAATATCACTTGTTTTTTGAAGTTAAACCTTTATTTGCTTCATTTTTGGGTATCTTTTAAGAAAAGTTGTTAGTTTGGTTTTGTGCTCTTTTCATGAAAAGGATTGAAAATGCTTGTTTTTATACATGGAGTGTAAAATATCACTTTTTTAAAAAAGTTTTACCTTTTTAGTGTCTTTTGTGTGTCTGTTTTATTGATAATGAGAGAAAATGCTTGTTTTTATACATTAAAAGTGTAAAATGTCACTTGTTTTTTCAAGTTTAACCTTTCTTAGTCTCTTTTGTGTGTCTCCTTCCATTTAAAGTGTATAATGTCACTTGTTTTCTAAAATTAAACATTTCTTTGCCTCTTTTTGGGTATCTTTTTTAAAAAAGTTGTTTGTATCTTTTTTGTGGCCTTGTTCATGAGAAGGGTTGAAAATGCTTGTTTTTATACATGGAGAGTGTAAAATGTCACTTTTTTTTTCAAGTTTAACAGTTCTTAGTCTCTTTTGTGTCTCATTTATTGATAATGAGTGAAAATGCTTGTTTTTATACATTGAAAGTGTTAAATGTCACTAGTTTTTTCAAGCTTAACCGTTTTTAGTCTCTTTTGTGTGTCTCCTTTCATTTAGAGTGTATAATGTCATTTGTTTTTTGAAGCTAAACCTTTCTTTGCATGTTTTTTTGGTCTCATTTGTTTATGAAAAGTTGTTTAGCTTGTTTTCTCCATTTTTCCCCTTATGTTTAAGATAAGGTAATGGATGGAAAGAGAAAACACAACGAGGAGCATAGTGATAAGAGAAATGGCGATAAAGATGGTTGTTCCACTAGAGCTCGAAGAGGTAGAGGGTGTACAAATTGCAACGAAACATTAGCACTCGAGAAGGTATTTCATTGTGTTTTATTTGTTTCCGCATAACCTATGTTGCATTTTATTTTGCTACTCAATTAAATTTGTTTGTATTCTCTGTGGTAGTACTTCAAGGTCGATCACACTCCATTAACCATTGAAGATATAGATGCTATGAGATCATTATGCGCTAGTTATATCGTGGAGCATTAGCTAAACATTATTTGATGGTTGTTTTGATAGTAATGAAACTTGTTGACATTATAGTTTTATGATTTTTTTTTTTTGATATCTATTATAATGTAATATTGATTTCTAACTTCTATCTTGGTAATATTTTGTATATTTATTTTCAACTTTTAGAAGCCTGTTTGCTCTAAATAGCTGTACAAAAGTGAAATACCCTCTAAAACGATTTGGGAAGAAACCGCCATAAAAATTAATGCACTTTCTATGGTGAGTAAGACCAAACCCGCCATAGAAAGCTCAGGACTTTCTACGGCGGTTTTTTTCTGAACCCGCCATAGAAAATGAGCACTTTCTATGGCTGGTAAGACCAAACCGCCGTAGAAAGTCCTGAAATTTCTATGGTGGTTCAAAACCACCGTAGAAAGTCCGTGAACTTTCTACGCTGCCAGATAGATAGCAGTTCAAATGTTCATATAATCGCCATTGAAGGTGGGAAAAAATCGCCGTTAAAACCCCTTTTTGTAGTAGTGGTTATTGGTCAAAACTTGCAAACTTTTCACTATCAAGAAATTTGTTTTTCTTAAGTTTAAAAACTTCATTTTTCATGCAAGCAAATTCTATTAGGCATATAAAACATTTCAAGAATGTAAAGATTCATTTGTCATGCATATTCTTGAAAATCAACTAAAAGTCAGACTTTTATAAAGTAATGCCAATTTTCTTAAATCTTGTCCAATTCTTCATGTATTCATCAACTAAGCATATAAGCAAGTTTTAATCAACATATGCAACATATCAAAAGTTTTAAACATTTCGAATCATGCATATGTGAAAAAGTGAACTTATCGATCAATAAGCGCATGGGAAATTTTATCAGATGGTGAAAAAATGTGTTAAAATATGAACAGAAAATTACATTTTTGATATCAAAAGTTTGTCATGTTCACACTTTTAGTGCCAAATGTTTGACAAGTTTCAAAATTGGGTTTTATGTTTCTAGTTTGTTGTATTTTTGGTACCAAGATCTGTTATTGCAGGTTTTACCTAATCAAACAACGATAATTTGATAATATTTTACAAATTTTACAAGTTTGTAGTCTGAAATAAGATTTTCTAAACTGAGTGTTGAATTTATAGAATAGTAGCCGTGAAGACAAAGTTGTCCTCAAATTTTGTGGTTGTCACTAAAGTTATGACAAATAAAAGATGGTCATTTTTTTTCCCATATCAATCCAAGGTTCTATCGCCACGTCACCGGCAGGATTGCAGTCACTATTCTATAAATTTATAGAATTTACAAAATACTCTCAAATTACCGTTGACTACGGTTTGACTAGGTAAAACTTGTAATAACAGGTCTTAATACTAAAAATACAATAAACTAAAAACATAAAACATAATTTTGAAATTTATCAAATATTTGATACTAAAAATGAAAATATGCCAAACTTTTAAATTTCTTTCACTCTTTTTTTATCTTTTTCTTTTTCAATTTTTTTGCATTTTGCTTTATGTTTCGCCCATGGCTTGGAATTTTTATTATGTTCTTGATTACCACCGCAAAAGGAGATGGATATGGAGAAGGGGCCTGTGGCGGCTCTGCTAAAGGAGGCGGCAAACAGTACGTCTTGTCTTTTGGCCTCCTCCAGCCGTAGCAAATTTTTTTCCTTTTTTGCAACTTCTCCATTTAATGGAGGATATTTTGGTCATTTCATAAATTTATTGTGTTTGACTGATAAAAGAAAGTGGGGTAAAGTGTTAGTTTTTAAAACACGGAGTGACTGACAATAAAAGTATAAAAACAAGGGGGGTTAAATGTCATTAAGCCTATAGGAAAATTTAAATTTAAGTTAAATGATTATAAATAGGGGTGGTCAAAAAATCCGCGGGTTGGGTTTTTTCTGGTTCGGTTCCGGGTTAAACCCGCGGGTCGGGTAGGTTCCTTCTCAATTTTTTTTTTCATAATTGCTGGTTTGATCGCGAGTCGGTTTTTTTTTGGGTCGGTTCCGGGTCGAACCCGCGGGCCCAGTTCGGTTCTCCATCAAATTTTGGGTTTTCTAAATTTAAAATATGTAAAGCTATAATGCTTATTTGCATAAGTCAGGATTCGAACACACAACCTAAGGTTGGTAAACCAATTTTAAGGAAAGTTGATTAACCACTCCAGCAACTCTTTATTTTGTTATTTTTTTTTCTTATTAATATATTATACAACATTAAACTATAAATTATTTAATATTTTTTTAATTATATTAATGATTTAAATTACATTACACATGTATTTCACAATCTAAACAAAATTAATTTTTATACAAAAAAATAAATAATATTTTATTCCATAAATTTATATATTATTTCAAATTTAAATACTATGCTTATCAATTGAAAATTGATATCTTAAATAAGTAAAATTATACTCTATTATTTTTTTATTACAGTATTTTTTTAAAAATAGTAATATAAATGTGCAAACAGTAAAAAGAAAAATAACACAAAATGTGAATTTTACCATTAGTTTATATAGTATTATAATGTATATTGTTTTTTAAAAAATTAATTATAATATATATAGTATAAAGAATTGATATGTGAAATTAATATATAAATAAACATATAATATAATAAAGATAACAAGATAATATAACAAAACAAAAAGTAGAAGGAGTGGCTAATCAGCATACCTTAAAGATAATTATTGAATTTAGGTTACGTGTTCAAATATCATTTTAAGCAAAAATAATATAATTTTGAAAAATTATCATTGGGGGCAAAAAAAAAAAAAAAAAAACTGGCCCAAAACCCAACCCAGCCCGACCGGGTCTATACCCGCCCCGACCCGAAACCGACGGGTCGGGTCGGGCCTGATATCACATTTGCTCTGTTTAGGCTCTGTTTGATTTACTTTTTTCACAAAAAAAATTACATTTTTTCACTAAAAGAAATCTATATCTAAACACTTCAATTTACTTTAAATTCAAATCTAAAAATTTAAAATCCCCTCTAAAATTATGCTCAAATTATTTTAGAACAATCTAATCAATATACTCTTTCTAATATGTTTTCTACACAATTTTGTAAAAAAAAATTCCTTGCAACAAAATTTTCTCCCTAAAACAAAAATTCTTAATTTAAGTTACAATCTAAATATAGCCTTAACCAATACCAATAGTAATTTAATTTGCACCCAAGCCCAAAGGTAAAAGTCTATGTACCCGAATTCTCTAGTTTCTATATATAGACCACAGGGGATATCTACAGACTTTTCGGTTCTCTGAATCTCTAAACTCTAATGGCGGGAGAAATATCGTTCACTAAAAAATAGCAAGAAATTACAAACTCACATACTGCAGTAGTACCAAATTACGAAAAAAATAGAGCCAAAAATAAAAATAAAAAATGGATATGGATGTGGACTCAAAAGCTATTGTTACTTCTTCTTCAACATCAGAACCCTTTGATCTTGAATCCCTTCGCAGGTACTGCTTTATTCACACACACTCACTGTTAGTCTGTGCACAATTCTGCAGCATTTAAATGTGGGTATTAGGTTGTTTTTTAATTGGGATTATTGGAACAGTCGAATTGGGGAGCTCAGAGATATTCATGAAAGTTCTATGGAGGAACCCCAGATGGGCCCTTTAGAATTGGAAAAGTTATGCAGTGAATATGCCCTTGAAATGGAGGTAAGTTTGGAGGGGAAGAAAAGCGGGAAGCCCCTTAAACCTTTTTAATTTGTTGCGGAGTATTTTTATTTTTATTTTTGGACTCTCTGTATTTGGTTAAGGTTTTCAATTCTGAACACCGATAGCCACTTTTGGGGTTTTGTGTATGCAATGCTTAGAGCAAGATGGATCAAATGATGGCTGATACTTTGGATATTAACTCACTATCCATGGAAGATTTAGGTAGATAATTTTTATTTCCTTTTTCCGTTTATCGTCGATTCCTTTATGGGTTATAGTTAGATGTTTTTTCTGTTGTCGTCATTTTTCTGGGCTTATGTTTATGAGTTAACTGTATGTTATGATTTTAGAGGAATTCTCGGAGCATTTAAGGAAAGAGCTGATTGCAGCTGAGAGTGAAAATGCAAATGTTGAGAATGAAATTGAGGAGCTTTCAAGGAGATATGCCGAAGGTTGTAGAATGAATTTTTATTTTTCGTTTTCTGGGGTGGTTCTTTCCTTCTTTTATGTCTTCCCCTTCAAATTATGCTCTTGATTTGATTTGACTATATTGACTCATTTATTCACTTATTTTATTGCAGACTCTTGTAAATTTGACTGTGAGATTGAAGGTTTAAATGGTTCCTTGGATTTTATTGAGCAGCAGGTGAGCCTATAAACTCAGGTTTGCTTTTATGCACTATGCATGACTACAGTTTTGGATTTTGCACTAATATTATCAACATCATGAGATGGATACCAAATGTTAGATGTCAGTGATTAAAATCATGAATCTTGCTCGTCTACTTACAGAATGGCTTAATTGGCTTAACAAGATTTTATGAGTTAAAATATAATGTTAATGGTTGTGTCACCAAGTGGATCTTGTTACTTCAGTTATGTTAATGTGTATTGTTCTTTGACTGTAAAAAGGATGTGGTATGGCTAATTGAATATTTATTGGAGCTTAGAGTACTGGTAACTTGTCACACTTGCTTCATTATTTATTTGTAGTAATGATTAACTGCTACAGATTGACCAGTTATTACAAATGAGTTTAAGGAGCTATAAGCGCTGGGAATATAAGGGCTAAAGGAAGTCATTTGTTTCTTTAGTACTGGCGAGCACCACTAAGTTTCCTTATTATCTGTCAAGCTGACCCCAGATCTTGTCTTTTATGATAAATGACACTAAAAATTGATATTGGGGTAGTTCCTGCTAGATATGCTAAAATTTCAAAAGCATGTTTCTTTAACAATGTTATATCCCTGTTGTGCTCCACCAAGTTATAGACGACTCCTTATCAACATTGGTCAATGGCTACCTAATCATACACCCCCCCCGGCAGTCATTCTTTGTTTCCGGTATCTGGTTGAGTTCTTGGTTTTTATCTGAAGTGTATGTGATTCACTGACATTTTATGTTTAGGTGGTCATCTTCATTCTTTTTGTCCCACAGTTTGAAGTGGGTGTAATTAACTTAGACAAAAAGTAGACATCTTCTGTAGTTAATCATCCACAAATGCACTGGATTGGTTGTTACTTTTCTGTAGGTTCTCTTTCATTAATGTATTGGATGAGACGTCCCAAAAGCAGCTTCTTCATCATGTTAATGATTAATATTAAACCATTGAGGCTTTTTGAAAATGAACTGCTTACTGATTTTACTCGAAAGCTCATATTCTTGTCATGTCTATAGGGCTTACGAACAAGAGACTCGGATTCACAGGCTGAATACTCTACGCATGGCAAGGATGAAGATTATATGTTAAAGGCATGCGAAGGTTCTAGCTTTAAGGTTTGTGACCTTTATAACCTTGCTCAGAATACCTTTTACTTTTGTTTTGTTATAGCTTGAAGAATTGCATGCATAGATAATTATAATTTATTTGTTTTTACCTGTAACCAATAGTGATACATTGCACCTAATATGAAACATTTATCTTAAAACAAGAAAATGATATGCAAAGTAATTTTGTACTTCTTTCATGCATTCTTGTCATTTTGGAATCAATTAAGATGTTGGATGCCATCTTAAAATTTCTTTTGAATGTGAAGGTGCTAGAACTCAGTGATCAGATTGAGAAGAACAAAGTTACTTTGAAGACATTGCAGGATCTTGACTACAAAGTAAAAAGGTGATATTCAAATTCATAAACTATAGAAATTTTGTTTTATTCCTGTTTTCCCCATATTCCCAAGTGTTTGATGCTATTCTTTTTTCCAGATTTGAAGCTATAGAAAAGATTGAGGATGCATTTTCAGGTCTCAAAGTTGTTGAATTTGAAGGGAACTCCTTAAAGCTGTCCTTGACAACATATATTCCAGGTATAGAAAGCATTTTGTGCTTGACAAAGGCTGAAGATCTCAATGGACCATCCGAACAGTATCATGAATTGCTTATAGAACTTCTTGATGGGACCATGGAGTTGAAGAGTGCAGAGGTATGTTCGTCTTCAAATGCTGAGGAATATAAAACTTGTCAAAACTTTGTTTTATCGTCTTCACCAACCTTTTTTTTTTCTTTGTGCTGCTATCTTTTCCTTGTTGAAAAAAAAGGTTCTAATTCAGAAAAACGGAGCAGCTAATCCTTTTTTGCGTAGGAAACTGTATTAATTCATACATGCAGTCATATTTAAATAATCTATAATGGTCAGAGGTAATATCTTGTGAATTTTGTAGTGTTTGGTGATATCCATGATTTTCCTATTGATTGATTAGAATAATTTTCTTTTCAGCTCTTTCAATGAGCTTCTGGAATCTGTTATGTTTTCATTCTCCTTGGATTATATTGTAGCAGAAGTCAAGGCTCATTCTTAGGATGAAAAAGAATTAGAAATGTTGGAGGATATTTGTAGGTTTACAAGCCACATGTTGGTGATTTTTGGAACTGTGGTTAATTCCTATTGGCTTCATTTATGACAACCATGTAGGACCAATATAAATCCTATTGGATTGTATGTTGGAATGCTGCTGTCTAATGGTTTTACCCGGGAGATTTACAGCAACATTTTAAGATAGATCACTATGTTGGAATAACTAAGAATAATGGGCTGAACATTTGATTGTTCTTGCAGTGCAGTTTTAGGTAGTCCATGTGTAGGTCTGTAGCAATTTTCATTTGATTCCTGCCCTCAATAATTTCTTTCTCTATGTTATTCTATGTCTTACTGTCCATTCTATTGATTCAAAGCTTACACCTGAAGCATGTAGGCTATAGGTGGATAACTGTTTTTTTTCACTAGCTCATGTGTCTTTGGGAAACAACTAATTGAGACATGCTTTATTATTTTTTTGCTGTGATTCCTATTTACTTTACAATGCCCTGCTTTTGATGATTTTTCCAGATATTTCCAAATGATGTGTATATAGGAGAAATTGTTGATGTGGCCAAATCTTTCAGGTTTGTTAATATTCTGTCTTTTTCATGTTTTATTCCATTTTTATCTTTTGTAATGTGAGTTTCGCAAATGTCAATTTTCTTATCCAGTTTTCAGCTTTATTCTTTTGAAGTGCCACTCTCTATAACTAGTAACATGGGAAACTCTTCTGTGCCTTCCTGTATTTACCTGAATCAACAACAGAAGATGTACTATAATGAGAATGTCAGTATGATGCAATCTTACTATCTTGGTTCCTTTTTATTGCTTACATTGTTCACCTATTCTCAAATTCTCTCTTTGCTGGTGTTCCTTGTGGTATATTTCCATTCTTACTTTCTGCTGTTAAGTAATCATTTTACATATATACATTCTGTTGACTAAAGTATTATGCATAATCTTGTTGTATTGGTTCCATTTTGTAGTTCACAGTGTTCACCTCCTCCCTGATTCCTACCGATTGCTGATGTTCTTTTTGGTACATTCATACATTCTAGGAAGTAGTGTTGTAGATATGTACTTCCTTACTGACTTGAGGCTGCATCTTCTTGGAGGTAGAAAAGTGATAACTAACTGTTGCCACTATAGACTTGAAAATTTTGAAGTCCCATTGAACTGGTCGTCATTGCTAAAATATAGCAAAATAAATGCTCATGGTGGTGGTGGTGGTTTTATTTTAGTTTTTAATTTTTTTGGTGTGGTAAATTAAACAATAATGATTGGATAGGTTATTTACTTTCCAGTAGTAAAACATGTTACTTCATCATTCTACTTAATTATTTTTTTGGGTCTCTAAAAATTGAATGTGATTTGTCTGTCTTTTCAAGTGAATGTGTTGCTTCTTTAACCCTTTTTTCACTTTGTGAATATTTTTATCATTGTTTTTGCTGCCAGACAGCTTTACCCAACTTTGTTAGCATTGGATAATAGACCTTCATTGGAGTGGTTTCTGAGAAGAGTTCAAGATCGAATAGTTATTTGCACATTGAGGCGTTTTACAGTGAAGTGCGCAAATAAGTCAAGGTCAGCCACTAGGATTTTGCTTATAGCATGTCATGCTTTTGTTTTATTTTTGACTATTAATTATCAAGTGTATTTTAATATGAATGTGTGTCTACATTTTCTTGGCTTTACAAATAAATTGTTGGGATTACTATCAACCAGATTGTTCTCCGGTGGAATTATTAAATGCACTCGGACATTCAAATCTCTATAATTTCTTGGTACTTAATTTCTTAACACTAGTTTCTTTTATTCATAATCCAAGACTACTGTATGCTCAGACAAACATATTAAACTTTAGCAGCTTGCTGGGTAAGGTATCTTTCTTTGTGAATGTTAAAGTGAACGAAGCCTACAGTCCCCTATTATGTTAGTTATTTCTCCTGTAACTGAAACCATTTTTAAAGGGAAAGTGCCGTATTAACTTACCAATGACACCCTATGACTGCTTACATTTTTGCTCAGTTTACCATTGAGATAGTAAAGCTAAGTGGAAAGATTCTTATATTTCATAAGAAGAGAGTAGGTTTTGGTTTGCTGAGACGTGTCCTAATTCATGATAAAAATTAAGTACTCCAGAGGGCTTTTCTCTACACATTATGCAGTTTTCTGCTTCAATGTACCTCTGCATAATGCACAAATGAAAAAAAAAAAATTCTTGTCTCAGATGTTTGCTAAAATGGACAGAAAACTGGCCTCAGATGCTAAGTGAACCCTAAACAAAGAACCACTGTAAGAATGAAGGACAAGAATGACTGACAACTGTGCAGAAAGATTAGTAATGCAGAAATGTGTCTTTTGGATAAAATGTTTAGTTTCATTTTGGTGTACGCCAATTTCCCTTTATACTGTAAGTAACCATTTTGATGCTGGAAGAAGCACCACAGGAAGGAACACAACTCCTATCCATGATCAAAGACTAGGGTTCTTAGGGAAAAACAGGAACATGCTTAAAGCTGCACGAAAGAACTCGTCTTTCAACCATTTGTAAACATCAAAAATACATTCTACGTTGTTTACGTAAGTCTAAAACATCTGAACTTTCTCAATAGCAAAACTTCCTATTATTTTCTCGCCCATTTCCATTAAAAGAGTCATGTTCCCATAACTGTTTTAAGTATTAGAAGCAGAACTTTTTTAGTGTGACAGAGGGAGTAAATTGGCGAAAACTCTTAAGTTTAGTTTCAGTTTTCCTTAATTAAAAGGAATCTCAATCCTGAAAGCTCTTCCTTTCCTTGTCCAAATGACTCAAATAGCAATCCTAGCTCATCTTATCGTCCCCTGTTGATGCTGTAGATATACTTGTATCATTTTGTTCAATGGAACATAATTAGATTGATCTTGTTCAAGATGCAAAGATGTTTCCACATAACTTCTTACAATAATTTAAAGGGGGTGCTCGTACAACTTAATTCTATCCTTCTGAATCTGTCAAGCTTGATAAAGTTTTTCTGTACTCCTATGTACTGAAAAGGTAGCAAACTCCAAACTTTTGTGATTATTACTTTTCTCAAATAATTCACTGAGTAGTCTTTAATGATGTTGGCATAGAAGTTAAAACTGAGATTAGTATCAACATCAGGAAAAATGTCGAAGATTGGTACTGTTCCAGTCTATGTCATTCTCCATCCATGGACTATAATCTAATCAAGTAGAATTCTCTCTAAGATGACCTTCCTGTAAATCTGAAGAACGATTGTTGCAATCTTGAATATCACCATGAACTCTAAATTTCTCTTAGTTCATGAGATCATCAAGCCTTCAAAACAACCATTGTGGTTCCTTGGCGTCTTCTAATTCTTTCTGCCAATCTAGTAACTGTCTTTAGTGTGAAATGGATTTTGGTTTGGATGAAGCCTTTGCCTCTGACACCAATTGATGCAGACAGAAGCATGAAAAAGGGAGAGATGCAACTCTAATCCCTGATTAAAGGCTAGAGTTGAAAACTTGTTGAATGACATTTTATAGTTGCTATATGAAGAGTCTAGTTCTTGTCACTATTTCCTAGAAAGGGGTATTGTATTTCCTCTCAATCCTTTGTTATTCTTCATTTTGATTCTGAAATAGCTATTTAATCCTGTTTAGCGATATCACATTTATGATAACTTGTTCGCAATGCAGGCACTCATTCGAATACTTGGATAGAGATGAGATGATAGTAGCTCATATGGTGGGTGGAATTGATGCTTTTATAAAGATTGCTCAAGGTTGGCCTATTTCTGGTGTGCCTTTGAATCTGTTGACCCTTAAGAGTTCAAGCAACTACTCCAAGGAAATTTCACTGAGTTTTCTCTGCAAAGTTGTGGTAAGTCGCCCTTCATTTTCTCTTGTTTTTTTTTTCATGAAGTATCTTAAAATAATGGAACTGCCATCCTAGAATCTTTTTCTTTGGTTGTAAAAAACAGAGAAACATTATTTAATATTAAAAGAGGTAGAGGAAGACCTAAAAAGAATTGGAAAACAACTTTAGAATATGACGTCATATTTGAATATAAATGAATCGATGTGCCACGATCCTACACGATGGAGAGATATGGTCCATATAGCTGACCCCAGATAGTAGGACAAAGGCTTTGTTGTTGTTGCGTAATCCAGAATAATCAAATTCCATTGCCCTTTCTGGAAGTCCCTTTTCTTTAGAGTATTATAATTAGAGTTTGACTATTGTATTTGCTTTTGATACTATCTGGTGAATTACCTTTGTATCTTGGATGCTTATGTTCGAGTTCTCAGTGAGTGGATACTAAGTTATAGTACAGGAAGTATCTCGTCATTAGCAAGTATCAGCTAAAGCATTAGGTATGATTTTAGAGCCTGCAGGCTGCAGGTAACAATTTCTCCAAAATTATGCTGGCCTATACTGCAACAACCACAACAACCAAGCTTTTATCCCATTATGCATGATCGGCTGTATGGATCATATCTTGGCAGCGTGTTTAGTCAAGACACATTGTTTCATTTATGTTTAAATATAATATGTAATTTTTAATTGTTGTTTTTCAATTTTTTAGGTCTCATCCTTTCCCTTTTAATATTAGTTAACACCTCTATTTTCTACTCGTCATACTGGGGCATCTAAAGTCTCCTACGAACATGTCCAAACAATCTCTGCGTGGTTTCCTCTTCCTTTTTTTTTTTTTTTGATCTGTTGGAGCCGTTCTTGCTTTCTTTTTAATACTTTCATTATTTATTCTATCTAATTTAGTGTGTCGACAAATTCATAACATTCTCATTTCCGCTATTCTCATTTTTCGTTCATGTTCATATTTAGTTGCCCAATACTCCGAACGGTAAGGTGTCTTGAAAATGATGAAAATTGTGTTTCGTGTTCTAAGATGGCAATACATACAAGCCTAGGCCTGCATGTCTTTTGGGCATTCTTATTACCCTCATTGCAAAACTGATGAATATTTTTGGCTGCTTGCCAAGAAGGATGTAAGACCCTATTGATTCTTTCCTATAGTGTGCTCTGTTTTTTTTAAGCTTTTACATCAGTCTCAAATACTTGCCTTGAAGCCAATAGCTCAAAGATCTCAATTCCTAGTCAACATTTGCAACTGATAATGGTGATGCACTGCAGTCTGCATAATTCACCATTCCTTAGACATGATAATTGTTTTGTGCTTGTTTGTTTGGGAAAATTGCACTTTTGGTTCCTATTCTATACCCTGGTTACACTTTTGGTCCTTCTACGCCTTGTTGCAGTTGTGGTCCCTCTTCTTTCATGTGTTGGCACTCTTAGTCCATATGGCCGGCTGAAGCCTGTTTTACTGGTCACTTTAGGGGTGGTTGTGTAAATATTAAAATTGCATTTTGACCCCTGATGACTTACAAAACCGACTACTGCCAGTCATAGAGACTAAAAGTGCCAACGCATGAAAGAAGAAGGACCACAAGTGCAACGAGGCATAGAAGAGGGACCATAGGTGTGATGAGGGTATAGAAGGACCAAAAGAGCGATTTTCCCTTGCTTGTTTGGTTGTCAAGGGAATATTTTGCATTAGTTGTATCGATTTTTGGTTGTTTCTATCAATAGCTCAATGTTGTCATTAAACTACAAATTCAAATTATTTTGCGCAAAAATGCTGTTTCAGCCTACCTTTGTCTAGTTCGGTTTCTCCTGTATATGCTTCAGAGAGTAGAAACTTGTGAATCTATCATTGCCTTTCTATATAATTCTTGAAGCAAGTCATTGTAAGCTGACCAAACTTTGTTCTTCTTTTTAGGATATGGCGAATTCCTTGGATGAACACCTAAGGCTGGATGTTTCGATTTTTGCCGATGGCATTGAAGAAATCCTCTTACAACAAATGCGTGCCGAAGCTCAACCGGATGGTGGCATTAACCAGTAGTTTGATCAGGTGCCGATTTGATGGTGTCTACTTCTTGTTTGTTATGAATTTCTACTTCACTATTTTGAGATGACTCTATTGTATGGATTAGGACATGCTTCAATGTAACAGGTAAGATCCACAAAATTGAGTTTGCTAGCTTGGGGATGGATGTCTTTTATTGGCATTTTACTGCTTCACCCTCATTTGTTCTTTACTGATTTTGAAAGTCCACTCTTATCTGAATGGGGGAAAAAAATGTGTAAACATGTAGCCATTTTCACAGCTTTAGTTTTTTTGTTTTTTTTATTTTTGGAATTTTTGGTACCACCCCTAAATTCCCTTTCCCTTTCCCTTTCCCCAAACTACAAACTGCTTGATTTCTTCCTAGCTTCAATTGTGCGAAGTAGGATTCAGTGATAATGGATTCTTTGTTGTTGGTTATTTTCTTTCAGAAAAGTTTAATATGATTAGCATGAACCACCAAGTTGTGACAATTCCAGAATTCCAAATTTGAACATTTATTGTGTGTGAGTGTGATATTTGTATTGCTGACAATAGCTCGCCCAACTTTATTTCAAGTGAAATGAGATGTATGGTAAAAAAAAAAAAAAAAAAGAAGAAAAAAGGAAAAGTAACATGAAATAAACTCTGTCCTTGCAACCTTGCTTCTTGTTCTTCTTCCAATCCTATCTTCATTTTTCTTTTTCTTTATTCTAGAATTTCTTTTTTACTTCTGCAAGACACAATATTTTTGTTTTTGGCAATTGATTTTCATAAAAAGCTTAAATTATTATTTTGCATTTCTGCTGTTTAAATTACTGTAATTGTAAGTTTAAATTTGTAAATTACTAAATTATTTTGGGTGTTTTAGTTGAATTTAAATTTAAATTTTGTTAATTTTTATTGTTGATCTAAATTGACCATAAGGATTTTAGAAATCAAATTAGGGAAATTAGAGATTTTGAATGTAAATATAGTTGTATATATTGAGAATGATACTTTTATCTAAAATATAAAACCAATTATTCATCTCTAGTATCAACCAATTTAAAGTTATCGCAACCAGTATCATCCCTAACCCCACATCATCATCATCCAATTCAATATCGTCTATGTGTTCATGGTATATTCATGGATCATAGTCCCTAACAATTCCCTTTTCCGTCATATGGATTATGGCATAATCTCATTTGTAATGTTGAAGGTTTATTGCAAGACTTGGGTAAGAGATGAACAAAGTTCATCCTTATTTTGATATGAGAATTGAATGATCTCATTAACATCCTTTTGATACTTTCTATCTTGTGTTTTGTTCAAAATATTCATCCATGACTTGTCCATAATTTATTAGGGACTATACATGAATTGAAATTTATCAATACATTGCCTTTAAAGACTTAATCTCTAACTATTATGGACGACTAAGAGTTGTAACAAAAAAACAACATACCAATTATACATATAATGTGACATAGATAACCATGTACACTAAAAAAAAGAGACATACTTGTAATTAAAGAGTATAGAGAATCAAATTTTCTTATCCCAAAAATACTCCAGTAGCATTAAGGACTATTAGGGGTCCCATTGTGGTTGTTTCCCAATAAATCATATCCTTAGGGTATATCTAGCAGTTTTTAACTATTTCAATCACCTCCACCTCTAAGTTTCAGTTTCTACCCTAAATTTGCCCCAGTAGAAAACTCAACCTTCCAGTTTTTTTTAAGAATATTCTTATTTGATTCTTCCATACACATAATTTTAAATTCAATTTAATTGCTTTTGTACTATTCAAGTTATTTATACAAAAACCCCAACTAATTGTTTTATTTTGCAATTTCATCTAATATGATAAATTCATTTAGTTAATAATTAAACGATAATTATATTAATATCACAATGAAAATTGATAAAATGCAAACTAAATTAAAAGTAGTCCCGACATGTGAAATTTAATAATACTAAAAAAACTTACATAATTATTTAGAAAATAAAATGTAAACTTCTAAACTAATATTACAAATCCGAGTCGTCTACATCATTCGAACGACACCCTCACAAATGCTCTATAAGTGCGTCGCGAAGTTGTTGTTGTGTGTCTGTGTGTTTTTTAATTTGTTTTTTAATTTGTATTTTAATCTTCTGTACTTTTATGTAATGTCATTTTATTTTATATTTTATGTAATGTCTTTTCATATTATGTACTTTTTAATATTAAGTAATTTTATAAATATGAATGTTTGAATAACTATATTTTTAATTTTGGAACTTTTAAAGATTGATTTTCATAATTATATTATGCAAAATTTTAAAATTCTCTTTATAATTAAGTAGAGTTTACTATAATTATTTATATTTTAATCACATATGAAATGACAACTAAATAAATTAAACTCTTAAATTTGTAATAATAATAGAGTTAGTTTTTTAATTAATCAATGGGTTCAAATAATGGATAAAAATAAATTTGGGGATTAAAGTGTAAATAAAAATAATAATAAAAATTATAAAAAAAGAAGGAGAGTTGTGAACAGTGGACCTCGGCTCCCCAAGGTCCATTGTTCACACCTCTGCACAAAATGCAGAGGTTCCAGCCCACCTCTCAATTTCCAATGCTTCAGCAGCAGAGATGCCCTTAGCAACATCACCTCCTTTGAAAGATGTAGAAGGATCTTTCTAGAGGCCTTCATTTTAATCATTCGCATAGGCTAGTAAGTAATTAATAATTGGAGGAAGAGGAAAAGCCCAAGGGGAGATGCATAATTGCATATAGGTTGAAATTTGAAACAAATCAATTGGAAACATATCAGGTACGTTGTCTGACTCATTAAAGGAAATTAGAATAATAGTAATTTGTTTCTCTGGATCCTAATTCTCAATTCGGCAATAACATTAACCTTAACAAAATAGAGAAGAAATGACATAATAAAACAACAGGATGTTTTATGTTTCTTTCATGGTTTATTTTACTGAAACTATCACTTACTCAAAAAGATTACAAAGGTAACTGTTTTGGACGCAATCTCTTAATAATCTAAGCATGTAAAAATAGACTAAAAAACTAAGTCAACAAACAAGAAAAAACCTAAGTCTAAGATCAGTAAACTGAAAAATTATTCCTGCAGTAAGAATTCACTAACCTCATAGATAGATTAAAGTATAAACTAAACCTAGCAAGCAATCATCAAGTTGGGACAGTTGGGTCTTGAACCTTCTAGATTCTCTTACGAGTGATTACTTCTCCTGGAGGTATTATGCTTTCATCGGCCGAAGTTGGAACGGCAGCCTCCTTGCATAGAGAAGTGATAAGTCCAGGCAATCCATATCCATAGCGTCTCCTGGTTGCTGTCCGAATGGCATTATAGACAATTTTTCCCATATTAAAGATTTTTTTTTCGCAGATCAGGTACACAATATTAGGACTCTTTGACAATGAACCTTAGAACCTACGGTTACCGGACATATTGATGATGCAACAAACTCGTACCAAGCTCTGGTTGTGGGAGTCAATGATCCTATGCGAAGAGACTTCCGATATGGATCTAACCTTTCAAAGGTTCCAGGTCTGGTAATGAAGTTTATAATCTTGGACCAGTCAAAATCTATAGCCTTCGATTGTTTCACAAACTTCGTAAATGAAACCTCTTTCTGGGTGAGAACAATATGAAAATGCTTGTTGATGGCTTTGGGGGTAAAGGTGATTGATTTTCCGCAAACAAGGATGGCATCCTCTGAGTTTGGGATAAGTTGGCATAAAATTCATACACCAGCTCTTTGATGTGACCATCTGGGAGGGTGGCAAATTTAAGCCACTTGGCCTTTTCTATGTCCGCCTGAAACCTTCCTGATAGGTGTCGTTTCAACTACCAAAAATATTTATAAAAACCTACTAAAAACTAGTATAGTAATAAGCAGGATCGTCTCCACAGGGACTGGTAAATTTATTTCTCTCGTAAAACAAAACACATAAAAACACCTAGTTGAAGACATAATCTCAGTTAATTCATGCAATTGATCATTGATGCAAATATATTCATGCAAACATAAATCAATCAGTTATAGGTCACCGTAAATTCAAGCTAACCTTTCATAGACGTGTCAATAGTCTATGAAGGTCCGGCTAATAAGAAATCTACAGACACAACCCAATTCCCCCTTACTTCATCGACAATTACCGTAAATCCGCACAGACATAATTGCTACTCTAATTAACAAGGAACAGGCCGTAAGGCATCGACACCTATTAACCAAGTTAACAGCATTAACATTTAGGGAAACCCGATTTTAGTTATTCCTACCCGCGTCACCAGTTCAGAATTACTAACCCTTTACCCTGCATTACCTGAAGGTAATTTTACCACTAATTAAGATATCCACTAAATGACATGAAGTAGTGAGACAGATTAATTGGTTCTACCCGAATTTAAACAAGTTGCGCAGGCTTATATAAATTCAAGTAATAAAATTTATAAACCCAGGGTAAAAAGGAATTCATGCATGCATTACACGAAGAACAATTAGATCTCACAATTGTAAGAACAACGTTGATCAATCCTCAACTAGAAAATAAAATAAAACAATAAAACTAATTTAAAGAAAAGAAATTAACATTGATTAAAGAGGGAGAAGGTAGAGAGCCGAAGCTCTCTACTGTGAAGGCATTCCAATTAGCGTACAAAGCATCCCTTTATATAGGGGAATTATCCTATTAATATCCTAATAAGAAAAGGAAATAAGTAATTAACTTGGAGAGAAAGTAAACTACCTAATTAAAGAAGGAAAAGAATAAGCCATAGGCGGCTAATGAATAAGGGACGCAGCCCTAGATAATCTTGCACCATCAGACTTGATGAAATTGGGCATTGCTTGCTGCTCCATCCACTCACGTACATAACCATCTTCTAATTGGACCTTGATCCAAACACAAATTGGATTGGAGTTGGAATTGGGCTTCTTTCAACTGGACTTGATTAATTCACACTCTTAGAATACTTCTGGCCCAGTAAAATAATTAATTCAGCCCAAGTGATAGCTGAAACGACGCAGATGCTTGGGCCCATTGATTTCAGCAATATTTCTCCAGCCCACCGTATTCTGACTTCGGCTACTGTTCACACAGGCGTCCGTTTGGGCAAATAGCCCCTTATTTCAGCTCTTTTAGAAACTCCTTTCTCTTTCTGCCTTGCTTCCTAAAACCTGTTTTTAACATAGAAAAACACTCCAAGTACCCGTGAGAATTGACAATAAGACTCTAAAATTAACCAACTAAAAGGTGCCGATCAAATATCCCCACACTTGAATGGCGTTTGCCCTCAAGCGTGAAGTGAAGACTAGAGCATACCCCTTAATTCAGAAATTCACTCATATTTCCTTTCTCAATTGATTCAGACAGACACAAAACAGAACAAAACACACAAGACTCTTTGGACTGACTGGAATAAAAACAACTACTATCACTTTGATTCAAAATAAGACTCACAAATCTGCCTTTTCTCTTTTCTGGAACTTACTCACACCACAAAATTAGCACTTCAATTCATATGCATGTGTTCTATTTACTTCACAAAAACAGTCCTTCCATTGGCTAAATCCAAAAACATGCATTAATTCCCAAAACAGCACTCTATGGTCAGTAATGCACACAATCTCACATTTTTCAGAAAAAATCAGGATAAAAGTAAATCCTAATCTAGCCAGAATCATACATGCTTGATAGTCGACCATCGCCACAGTATAGAAGGAATAGATACACAGCAGTTAAGAAACAACCTTCTAATCAAGGGACGCAACGTAAGGCTTGGGTTCGAAACTTTGGACAGATCCTAAGGGTTCTAGGCTACCTGCAAAAAATTCAAACCCAGTGTGTTTCTCAAAAATTAACTTCAGTTGCTGTACCTTTCTTCATAATTCTTCGCAGCCCCCTTTTGTTTGGGCAAACTGGCGCCTGTTTCATTCATCATTCTTGCACTTTGCGGATTATGGTTCACAAATTCAGCACTAACTTTCTACCCAGCTCATCATATTTTACAATTTTAGCACATTGTAGAATTCAACATTTATTTTCATTCTTTCTTTTTCTCTGCTTTCCATGAGCTTTTTTAACATTGGGCCCACATATACCTTGCCAAATAATCCACACATATTGTTTAAACATCGCACCACTTGACTTCATTCATAATTCAACAACTCAACACACTGGGGGGTAAAAAGGATTTATCACAAAAATTGGCCTTGGCTTATTTATTGACTAAAAAAAAACATTTGTATACAAAAGCTTCAACTTGGCTTCTAGGGATATAACAAGGTAGGTTAAGAAAGCAAGCCAAAAGTGGTTAATCCTAAGAAGGTTCCCCATCATCCCGCTATATACTATTCATACCATCTTGAAAGTCTGACAGGCAAGCAAATGATTCTCCCCGAACAATTCAGCATTTAGGCTCAGTACAATGGCTTAAGAAAAGGGAAAACATGCATATTTTCAGATTTAACTAATTCAAGACTTCTAAGATTAATTACTTAAAACTTCAGCATTCATACTTCATGTCACACTTCATCTATGATGCATATTTCAGATCCAAATCAGATTAAAGGCAGCGACAACTTGACTCAAAATAACACAAGACAACCAAACATCCCCACACTTAAACCATTGCTTGTCCTCAAGCAAACAGAATAAAAGCAAGGAAAGCCTACTAACCCACAAAACAAATAATGACAACTAACACAACTGACAAAAGAAAAAGAAAACTGTCCTGGCAATATTCCCTGCAGTTCCATGACCATGATTAGGGAACAAAGGTGTGATGCAGCAATGAGGTTGATCAGGTCTCAAGTACATCTTGACACACGTAGGCACGTCTCTTCAAAGAAAGCTCACAGCAAAGTGGGAAATAATCTTCCCATCATGGTTAGGATTGGAGCATAAGCATAATAATAAAGCACAGTAAAATCCACACTAAAAGTAGTCGTTATTGACACTATAAGAGTGATAAGTGTCATTCAGCAGAAAAAGAGCATCACCACCTCATAAATAGAACTAATATCTCGACTAAAAGTAGTCGGCAAGCAAAACACGATAAGCATGAGTATTAGAAAAAATGGGCACTGAAAAAGTTCAGTACCTAGATAGAAAAGTCAATCATGGCATAATCCTATATCAGTCTCAGCTATTACTCAAGTACTCAGAACAACACACTTTTCCCCAACAAAACACGACTACAAGTAGTCGTCAAAACACCCTTAGACTAAAAGTAGTCAGGAAATAATAATAGGGAATTTTTGAGAATTAAATATTAGCTCATGGAAATCCCTAGCAAATAACTGAGCCCCTAACAAAATATGACCAAAAGTAGTCATCTCAGATCTCACCATGCTCAAAAACAATCAAACAAGTAATAGTCAATTTGCATTCAACCTTATTAATGATATAAGAAATTAAATCCAGACTAAACTTAGACTATCACAAGCATACAAACAATTTTTTTTTTTTTCTTCCAATATTGAGCATAAGGTGAAACAGAACAAGGGAACCGTTGCTAAGCAAAAATTGGTAGTGCACACGAGCCAAGGGAAACATGCAATTTAGCCCAAAGTAATAAAATAGTCCCCCAATTCAAGTAACTCTACTCTCAACAATCGTCCACAGTTTTAATTCCTAAAAATTCCTAATCATTGACAGCTTTCAAACCCAGAGAATTTCAAAAAATCAGCACCTTTTAACACAGAGTCAACCAGATGTAATTTACCCAATCATTTAGAAAAATAACACACTCCTCCAATAAAATACACGACTAAAAGCAGTCGTCAAATAATAACGCCCAACTGAATTTTCAGAACTCCAGCACATTGCAACATCTATAAATCAACGTTTAATCCCACAACCACCCCACAGAATTTGCAGAGAAGCATTATTTTGACAACAGTTGTCTCAAGCATTCCGCACACATGTAGCATTAAACCCACAAACTTTTCAAAATTTTTAAGAGCTTATGCCACTTCTACAAAACAGTCCAGTAGAGGAAAATTTTTATCAAAGATGTGCACAAAATTCCTACACATTCTTGGGCCGTACACAAAATCTCCAGCAAAGAATTAGCCCACAGAATCAAATAGAGTTCAGATGAAATTTCTAATATGCAGACTCAATTATGAGCTTTCGAACTCCATAAAACAATTCCAGTACTAGCAGTTACTTATCCTACAGCAGAGCATCATAACTTGGAATTTTCAGCACATACAAATATATGACTGCCCACTGTAGTATCAATCTCTCAGAATAGAAATCAGCCAGGAGGCTATTAAATTTATAGAGTTCAGAGAAGGAGTTACCACTTTAGTATGATCCCTGGGCAGCGGCTGTGAACCTACCTTCTGGGCTGGAACGGAGTGCCTTCAAGGCAACACAAGTCGCAGACAAATTCTAGAACACCTTCGCAGCAATAAAACAAACACATCCTGCATCAAACACGATTGAAATAGCTAAAATTAAAAAGTTAAACTAAGAAAGCGACTGAAAAATATATAATAATAATAATTATTGTTATTATTATTATTATTATAATAATAAAATAAAAAAAACAGAGGGTGTGAAGAATGGGGGAAATTGAATCGGCCGCCAATGCTTGAAGGCGGAGGACTGCGAGCACGACGAGGCTGACGGTTTCTTGCGGCAGAGAGACTCAGGCGTGCGGCTTAGTTTCTCGGAACAGATCTCTGAATCGCGGCGGTTGCGGTTCTCCGTGGTGATTTGGGCGGCTGCCACGATTTTTTTGTCGTAGATCTGCGGTGCGGTTGCTGCTGGAATTAATTGAATACCTGCAAAACAAAAACAGAGCAAGCCAGAGGTAGAAGAGACGCCATCGGGTGGCTTTGTAGTGGAGGCTGCGGCGGTGCTAGGAAGAAACCTCTCATCGCCGGAAAAAAAATGAAGGAGGGCGGTGGAGGAAAAAAAAAAAAAACGTGAAGCGTGTATGCGTGGGTGAAGTGTAGACATGGGTGAATTGTGAATGATGAAAAGAGTGAATTTACCATATTGTTTCTTTTTTTAACAGAAAATAACAAAACTACAGATAAGTGGAAAAGCTTTAAAAAAAAAAATTTTAAAAAGTTTTTTTTTAATTTTTTTTTTTAAATAGAGAGAAATAAAATTAAAACCAGTCCCCGGCAACGGCGCCATTTTCAGAGGTGTCGTTTCAACTACCAAAAACATTTATAAAAACCTACTAAAAACTAGTATAGTAATAAGCAGGATCGTCTCCACAGGGACTAGTAACTTTATTTCTCTCGTAAAACAAAACACATAAAAACACCTAGTTGAAGACATAATCTCAGTTAATTCATGCAATTGATCATTGATGCAAATATATTCATGCAAACATAAATCAATCAGTTATAGGTCACCGTGAATTCAAACTAGCCTTTCATAGACGTGTCAATAGTCTATGAAGGTCCGGCTAATAAGAAATCTACAGACACAACCCAATTCCCCCTTACTTCATCGACAATTACCGTGAATCCGCACAGACATAATTGCTACTCTAATTAACAAGGAACAGGCCGTAAGGCATCGACACCTATTAACCAAGTTAACAGCATTAACATTTAGGGAAACCCGATTTTAGTTATTCCTACCCGCGTCACCAGTTCAGAATTACTAACCCTTTACCCTGCATTACCTGAAGGTAATTTTACCACTAATTAACATATCCACTAAATGACATGAATTAATGAGACAGATTAATTGGTTCTACCCGGATTTAAACAAGTTGCGCAGGCTTATATAAATTCAAGTAATAAAATTTATAAACCCAAGGTAAAAAGGAATTCATGCATGCATTACACGAAGAACAATTAGATCTCACAATTGTAAGAACAACGTTGATCAATCCTCAACTAGAAAATAAAATAAAACAATAAAACTAATTTAAAGAAAAGAAATTAACATTGATTAAAGAGGGAGAAGGTAGAGAGTCGAAGCTCTCTACTGTGAAGGCATTCCAATTAGCGTACAAAGCATCTCTTTATATAGGGGAATTATCCTATTAATATCCTAATAAGAAAAGGAAATAAGTAATTAACTTGGAGAGAAAGTAAACTACCTAATTAAAGAAGGAAAAGAATAAGCCATAGGCGGCTAATGAATAAGGGACGCAGCCCTAGATAATCTTGCACCATCAGACTTGATGAAATTGGGCATTGCTTGCTGCTCCATCCACTCACGTACATAACCATCTTCTAATTGGACCTTGATCCAAACACAAATTGGATTGGAGTTGGAATTGGGCTTCTTTCAACTGGACTTGATTAATTCACACTCTTAGAATACTTCTGGCCCAGTAAAATAATTAATTCAGCCCAAGTGATAGCTGAAACGACGCCGATGCTTGGGCCCATTGATTTCAGCAATATTTCTCTAGCCCACCGTATTCTGACTTCGGCTACTATTCACACAGGCGTCCGTTTGGGCAAATAGCCCCTTATTTCAGCTTTTTTAGAAACTCCTTTCTCTTTCTGCCTTGCTTCCTAAAACCTGTTTTTAACATAGAAAAACACTCCAAGTACCCGTGAGAATTGCCAATAAGACTCTAAAATTAACCAACTAAAAGGTGCCGATCACTTCCCTCATTGAGGATTGGATGTTCCACAGTTAGCTTATTCTTGGCTTCGAACATAATGCGTGTTTGAAAAGCGCAAGGGTTTGCAAATCTCTCTTGTTCTGTTACTGTCAGTGGGCTATCAACTGACATAGCCATTTTCTGAGGTTTTCTCTTGGAGGCAGTTTCAATCACTTCATCATTCAAGTTTCTTTTTTGAGACATTCTGCAATATAATCAACAAATTAAGATTAACTTCCAAATATAACAAGCGAAATTCAATATATTTTCACATATAAAGCAGAAAATAACACACAAATGCACATAATCTTAACTATAAGTTTAGATTTATAAGTTGAAATTTATAAATAAATTACCATAATTTAAATATTTAATCTCTAACTATTATTGATGGGGCAAAGAGTTGTAACAAAAAAAACCACACAAATTATACATTTATGACATAAATAACCATGTATACTAAAGAAAAAAGGCATACTTGTAATTAAAAAGTATAGATAATCAAATTTTAAGAATTGTGAGCATTTTATAGAATATGGATTATACCTAGGTATCCATTCACTATGTTTTTATTAACTTATACACGCATATATACCTCTAGCTCTCCTCCAGTACTTTATTATGTTTCTTATCTTCTTTTTTTTATAAATTTATCACGGCATATTCAGAAAAAATGAATAAGAACATGATATAAAGCTTTAGAAATTTCGACATCCTTCATACATTTTTGCATGTTAGTTTATCAAAATTCAGCAAAACTAATATAATTTGATAATTGGACAAGCAATACAAAGTTATGGAAATCATAGAAAAATTGAAAAAATTTCCAAAATTAGTGCTCCCAGAACGCCCCTATTAAACCAGCAAGTTCTAATTCAGCTATCAACATATAGAAACCAGCAAGTTCTAATTCAGCTATCAACATATAGAGAGACATAACCATCATGAAGCCATCAACCACAAAAGCACGTGATTGAAAAAAAGAAAAAGAAAAAGGAAAATGGCAAAGAACCTAAACAAATTCATGCTCATCCCAAAAATTAGAGTATATGCTAATAGTTGCCTTCTGAGAATTCTTGAAGTTTATAAAATGACTTCCTTATTGTACTCCAGATAGTGTATCTAAAACAAAAGAATGACAATGTCATGAAGGATCTCCTTCTATGAAAGTTTAACTATTAAACATTAAACAACTAGAACCATACAAATGATCAATAATGGAAGTGAAAATCCTATCTTATACATAAAAAATAATAAAGAACACAAGAAAATGAAACCCGGGAACAATTAAAAAGTAAAAAAGAAGGGAATAAAAGAAAACCAAACGCTTAATCAATAAACCGTAGTTTGATAGCAGTACCAGCAACTCAAAGTTCAGGAAATCATAGGGAAATTAAAAAAATTTCCAAAATTAGTGCTTCCAGAACTACTCATTAAACCAATAAGTTCTAATTCATCTATCAACAGACAGAGTGACTGAACGATCATGAAGCCATTAACCACAAAAGCGCGTGACAGAAACAAAATAAGGGAAAATGGCAAAGAACCTAATCAAATTCATACTCACCCCAAAAATTAGAGTATGCGCTAATAGCTGCCTTATGAGATTCCTTGAAGTTTATAAAATGGCTTCCTTATCGTATTCTAGAAAGCGTATCTAAAATAAATGAAATGACCGACGAAGAAAATAGGTGGCGGTCGAGTAGAGCTTTTGAATTTGGCAGTTCACGGAGGTTGCTAGGTTTTTTTTTGTGATGCGGCGCGGATGAAAAAATTGTAGTCTGGCGAGGAAGAAGAAGGAGTCCCCAAATTCAGAAGATGGAGTGAATCGCGAAATGGGGCAAAAAAATTTCCTGGGCCAATTTCTAAATTCGCCTCACAAACCTGATCCAAACAAGAGTTTAAAAGTGTCATTATTTAAAGCCTGAATTAGTACAAAAGAGGAAATAACCAGAAAGAATTGTAAAGGGATGAGAAGAGAAGATAAGAAGAGAAGAGAAGAGAAGAAATACGAGGAAGAAAGGAAGAATTTAGATGAGAAAATCTAGAATCATCAAAAACATCCCCTACGTATTTGGTTTGCTACCTATATAACTATTACATAATCTTGCACTATTACGTAATTACCCTCCTAATGATTTAGGGTCATGACAATCCCTACTCCTCAAAAGCATGCTTGTCCCCAAGCATGTAGGTGACAAATGAAAGCTAACAAAAGAACTTGCAAAACTGTTGTTCAAAACTTGTAAACAGACTACATGAAGATCCACAACGTCATAGAGAGTCAGATAAGGAAAAATGAAGAAGGAAGCTTTCAGGAAGTACTAGAAGTCCACTTCAATGGCTGAAATCACTGAATGCAATTATTGGTCAGTGTAAAATTCTTGTGCCTCCCTTGAATTTAGTCACCATTTCATCCCATGGCATTGATATGACTTGGTGGTTCCAGCTATTGTCCAACTCCTTGAATCTCCCCTGAAACACATACAACTTCACATAATCTTTGAATGCTCCCCAGTATAAAAAATAGTTCCGGTCATCAACTACAAAATGTGGATGAATTATTTTTGCAGAGAAGGAATGAAAGTGATCTGAGTCTTGCATATTCCAAAATTGATCCATCCTCACACTCTTCTTCCTTGTCTGCTGGTACATGCATTTTGCTGTCCAATCATCATCACCATTAACATATGAACTTACCACTTGAGATCCATTCAAAGGAGGTAACTTCATTCTTAACCTAACTTCACTCAATAGCACAAAAATTAGAGAACCATCCACCTGAGAATTCAGATTGATTAGCACAGTATGTCTTGATCCTCCTTTAAATGTTGAAACCAATTTATCCCATGACTTTGCAATGTCCTTAGTAGGAAATGAGCTATTAAAGCTTTCATTCAACTCCTTGAGCCTAAGCCATTCATTCTGCATATTGCTGAAATTCCCAAATTCCCCGAATCCTTGAACCACAAAACCTAAACCAGTTATCACCCCATTCAGAAAATCAGAATTACCAACCCTCTGAACTTCATGTAATTTATTCCTGCAATTATAGCTCCATCTGTGTAGCTGTTTGAAAATACCCAGTTCTTTCAAATAATTCAGCAATAGAAATACCCCACATTCATCATGTAGTTTAGTTCAAACATCCCCTTTATCAATGAGAGAAACTGCAGTATAAATGCTCTCTGATACTTTAGCTCCTTTAAACCTAGTAACCACTTTCATCCCTGACATAGGAAAGAACTTGCTCTGAATGTCATCGGACATAACGGAAGTGATCAGTGCATCAACAAACAGTGAACTAACACTCCACTCAACTGCAAACCCCTTTAAATAAAATCTCATATGTTTAATCACATCCTTTAGTTCTGTTTTTGATACCAAGTTCACCTCTCCATAATTGTCCAGAATTTCAGAAACTTCATGAAAAACCTTATATAAAGACTGGCTGCCAAGAACTCCCACAAAACCATTTGAGAGTTTGGAAATTAACTCCAAAACTCTATTTATCAGAATTTCAGCTCATCAATATATACCCACTCACTGATATCCTTTAGAACAGAGCATTTAACACTCATATACTTCTTGATCTTAGACATTACCATACTCATCCTATCTTCAAAAAACTTATGTAAGTGTTGAAAATTCAAGGAGCACAAAATCCAACAGTACCAAATGAGAGCCTCTATAGAAAGCTTAAACAAGTCAGTATGAACTACTTTGTAAACAAACTCCACTATCTCAAGATTAAAGTAAATCTCAATAAGAAGTTTCCAATTAAAAAAAAATGCTTTCCACTTCTCTGAAATTTTCTTTCTCAAAAGAGCCTCTAAAATCACAAGAGTTCGTTCTCTTATTTAGCTCATTTGCATTTTTCTGACTTCACCATGGAATTTCACAAGATTATCATCTAAACTCTTACATGGAACACCTATTAATCACCAGCAATAACAATGAACTATCAATAGAATCAAATTTAGCGTCATAATGGCAGTAGTTATGAATTCCTACCTCATTCCATACCAATCTTAGCATTAAAAAGATGGTTCCACCTATAAATATCGTAGCACTTTGAACCCATCCAATCACTTGCCGAAATTCAACTAATTCCAGTTTTGAATCAGTAGTCTTCCCCTTTTAATTCTCATTTCCTGAATATACTTAGGCCCTGTCAACTCTTCACCAGGATTCCAAACCTTTAGATTTTCAACATCTTTGACATCTTTAATACCAGTAATCCTTCTACTCCTTTCATTTTCTAAGAAGTCGGACAAGTCTTGACAATTCACCAAGTAACAAGTTCTACAGCACAACATGAAGATCTCTATAGAAAGTTCAAAGAAAGCAACACTGCTAGCATCTTTGAAACAACAATATTCCACAATGAAGTATCCATTGAACTCAACTTTCCATTCACCTATAAAATGCCTAAAAAATTCTTGCATATCCCGTACCTCCAAACATTAACAAATTCTACAGCAGAACCTCGGAGATTTCATACAAAGTTTAAGAAAATTAACTTGAGTCAATTTATGAACAACCACCAAAATCTCAGGTACAATCTCCATATCACTTTCATCATCATGAAGAACTGTTCCACCTCTAAAACAAGTTATCCCTTTAACCCAAGGTTCATGAATCAAACGTTCAAAATATATTCAGGCAAAATAAATTTTCCTGATAAGCTCTGCCCATCCAACATTCCCTCATTAAATACCACATACTCATGTTCATCATTGCCACTACCAAAATTCTTATCAAAAGAACTCAGAGAATTCTTACCAAAAGAAGTCAGGAGAGGAATTGTTACAGTTTTCGTCCCTTCCTGGTCACTCGCAACAATCTTTACTTCAAGATTTCCTTCCATCTCGACAGACAAAATTTCCCCATCCACCTCAGAAGCCTCCCATGAAATTGAATCTGTCTCTGATACTTCTTCCGGAACCATCATTGGTTCAGATTCAAAATCACCTCTCAACATCTGAATTTCGTCTACCTCGTCTATTTGCAGCTCCTCTTGGCTAGTTTTCGATGCTTTTGGCTGATCTAACTCCAGTTTCGCATCCGTGGGTATCCATACCTCTAAAACTTCAAGTAGGGTTGAATCAATGGAACTTTGCAAGCCTCTAGAACTGAGTTTACAGAGAACAATTGATCAAATTTCAGAAGCCATGCTATCAGATTTTTTTCCACTGAAATAGGGAAACTCCATTATCGCATCAGAGAACACCAACGATACATAATTCGAAAAATATGGTTCAAATCACAATCCAAGGAAGGATTGCTCTGATACCAATGTCAGGATTTAAAGCCTGAATTAGTACAAAAGAGAAAATAACCAGAAAGAATTGTAAAGGGATGAGAAGAGAAGATGAGAAGAGAAGAAATAAGAGGAAGAAATGAAGAATTTAGATGAGAAAATCAGAATCATCAAAAACATCCCCTACGTATTTGGTTTGCTACCTATATAACTATTATATAATCTTGCACTATTTCGTAATTACCCTCCTAATGATTTAGGGTCATGATAAGCCATTTCAAAATATATTTTGGAAAAGAGCCTTCCAGACAAATTTTGGGCTCCTAGCCCACCAAATTTATCTCAAAACATATTGTGGGAGTAGGTAACAAACGAGGCCATATATTTTGATAATGGGTCTTCATGAGTTTATGCATCCCTTATTCTTCATCAACCCATTGTCCATGTTGGTCCTTTAAAGGATGTACCCACATCTTTTCTTTTTTCTTGGAGGCCCAATGGTTGAAGAAAGTGGTATTCTGCTCACCTTCTAGCTGCTATAAAACCTTCGCCCTTTGTTTCCAACAATCAGATTGTACCTGTAGGAGTTCTTCCCCCTCTGGTGAGAGCTTTTGTTCTTCCTTGGAAATAAGCCCACAATGGACCTGCGATTATTCTGGATGGTTTCCAACTGCTTGGAATTCGCTTCAGAAGGTAGCCATAAGTAGTCATATTCCAGTTACTAAGATGTTTAAGGGTGACTGCTAAAGTCTGTGTGAGTCATTGAGATAACCAGACTTTAGATACAATTTTCTGTGCTACTTAGTTTTTGACCCAGTACATTTCAAACTTCAAATTTTGTCTGTTTTTCCTCCGTGGAGAGACTCGGGTATCCAGCAGAATTGAAGTATGATAAGAGCCGACAATGAGTAGATTTCAGAAAATGACTTTTTTTGAAAGTTTAGTAGCCATTTTCTGTTGCAAAGACGCAATCCAGTCGCTATCGGACACATTGATCGCCTCTCCTATTATTGGTCTAAGTAAACCAGTTTCCTCTATGCCAAATATCTTATTAAACCCCTATAGAAAGGCGGAATACCACTGCAAACCCATAGATTCCTTTATACCATCAGCTAATTGCTAGTTTTACATAGTACTTCCACAGAGACCGAACTATTCCATGCCAAAAGTAGGCCCCCATCTGCACTTACAGGCTCTACAGATTCAAACTTCACAAAAGGCGTAGTAGAAAGCCTTCTTTTAATACTACTAGTACTAGCCTTTTTCATAACATGTAAAAGTGATGGCTTATATATATATACTATCGAATCTACGTGTACTCAGGCTCAGTCCTAAAGGGACCATTGGTGTCCATGGCCCAATTGCGGCCCAAAATTTATAAAACAACTCTATTGTTATATATATGAGTACTTTAATTATTTGGGCAAAAAAAGGATTATTCAGGGCCAATTTTTCAAGGAAAAAATAGGCCCACTATGTCTAACTATAAGCATTCAAATTATTAGTAGGGCCTATCTTTCTATTTATGTATTTGTTGGCTAAAATAAATTTGGATTTCTAATCATGAGATCTTGGCCCATCCTCGCTGTCATGTTAGTGCAAGCAGATTGGCCAACTTTGGTACCAACGTTTTGATTGGGCAAGAAAGATCACACAACTTCATATAATTCATTATTGAGCTTGTGGATCTCAGCCTCTGATGGGAAGATTACAGGACTAACCGGATGAAACGCGGAGAGTGATTTGTATAGGGATTTTGGGATGTGTAAACATGTAGTCGTTTTGATAGCTTTGATTTTTTTAATTTTTAATTTTTTATTTTTTTCGATTATGGGTCCAACTCTTAAATTCTCCTCCCCTTACCCTGAGTAGAGTTTGAGCTCGTGACTTTTGTGATGAGTTCGTTTGTGAGTAACCATGTAATAACGCTCGATTTCTTCCAAGCTTCAGTTGTGCAAATTAGGATGATTAATAATGGATTCTTTGTTGGTTATTTTCCATCAAAAAAGTTTAATATCATTAGCAAGAGCCACCACTAATTTGTGACAATTCTAAAAGTTCCAAATTTGCACATCTATTGTTTTGTGTATGTGATATTTGTATTGGTGACAACAGCTTGCGTAATTTTATTTTAAGTGAAATGTCAAATGATATGTAGTAGAAAATAAGAAGTAAAATGAAACAAACTTTGTCCTTTGCAACCTTGCTTTATCTTCTTCTTCCAATCTACCTTTCTCCTTTTTCTTTCTAGCAAACCGAATATTTTTGTTTTCGGCAATTGATTTTCATAGAAAAGGTTCATTTATTAATTTGAACTTATGCGGTTTAGATTTTGGTAATTATAAGTACAAATTAGTAAATTATTAAATCATTGTTTTAGTTGAATTAAAACTTAAAATTTTGTTAATTTTTATTGTTTGATCTAAACTGACATTAAGGATTTTAGAAATCGAATTAAGGGAATTAGATATTTTCAATATATATTTGGAATTTTGAATATAAATATCTAGTTGTATATACTAAGAATAATAATTTTATCTAACATCTTAAATCAGTTATTTATCTAGCATCAACCACTAGTGTATTTACATTTAACATTTTTATACAATTTCGTTCTTGTTATAATTGTGAATTTGACATTTTAATCACTCTTTTACGCCAGCTTCCCAAACAATAGCATTAATTTTGGCAAAAAATTATGGAATCCTATTTTGGCAAAATATCGTTAGTGTCTTAAGCATTGAGTAGAAGAATGATAGCTAAGTTGTTTGTTTAATTAACTAATGTTTTGCGAACAATCTTTTGTAAGATTAATACTTCTTTCGGTGGCGGATTCAAAAAATTATGTTTGAGGGGCTAGATTAAAATATTTTATGCGATTAAATAAATATTTTTAATTACTAAAATTATAAGCTCCCAACAACGACATAAGAAAGATATGAACATAATTAAAAAATTGCACTATTCGTTGACACTTGATAATATATATTAATTTTGATTGTGCTCGTGTGACACACTAAGAGGTAACAATTGTATTCTACGTGTTCACGTCCATCAAAAATATAGCAAGATTTGTTCATCTTTAATTGTTTGAAAAAATATCATTATCGATGAATAGAATTAGTGTCATTTATCCACTTGTCTCAATAATAAAAATAAACAAAATGCAAAGGTCATCCATCATCTTTCTCATTTCAAAATGTTATTTTCCTAATTTTTCATGAGAGTTCATTCCCAAAAAAGTCAATGATTTTTATTTGAGTAAACCCAAACAAGTCAATGATTTTTACTTGAGTGAACGGGAAAAAGATCACTATTTTGCCATAGTTGACTTTAAGGTTATCATACTTTTTTTTAGCCAAAAGCAGTACCATACTTTATGCCATTGGAATTAACATAAACGTTAATTCCAACGGACATAACGCTATTTGCCACTCAGTCACATGCCAATTTTGGGGTGTTTTTTTTGTCTCTTTATCAATCCTTAATACTATTCATCATCTTCTTCAATAAGAACCATATTAATTATTATGAACAACAGAACTGAAGAACTCTATTACAGAGTATATATATATATATATATTTCTTTCTGCAGAATCATTCAGGTATATTAAGACTGTCATTATCCACTTGCCTCAATACTAAAAATAAACAAAATGAAAATTGTAATTCAATTTGAACACTCATATTAATTTAATAATTTACAAATTTAAATCCACAAACAATAGTTCAGGTGCAACCCAATTATTCTTTTCAGGTTTTCTAAAATGGGTTCCTATTTAATCCCTTGTGGCTGCAACAGGTTGTAAGCTTTCAAGGTACGTACATCTACAGGTGTGAAGACATAAGCCTAACAGAACCGGGTAAGCTTTCAAGGGGTACATCTCTCAGCTTGTACTGTGAACTGTACCACGCGACGACAGGTGCGAATCACATTTTGCTTTCGTTGAGTTAAGGTGCTGCGTACTGTAAGTCGTGCGAATCGCACCTAATTTCGCACGGCTTCAGGAAAACGCTTCAAGCCTTTAATCAACATTCACTTGTGCGATTCGCACATCGTATGGCACAGCTTGATTTTAACTCAAATTCTTTGACTTAACTTTACATTATAAACTATAATAATTTTCAACATTGACACCAGCACGGTTCTCGACGTGGGGTGCGAATTGCACGGAGATTCGCACCGCAAATTTTTCTTTCGCTGAGTCAAGGTGTTGCATAATGTAAGTTGTGCGACTGGAGGTGAGATTTGCACATATTCGGGCAACTCCATTAAGACGAATTCCAATTTCAGTTACAGTGTGGGGACTGCCTGAGGACTGAGTTTCCAATTCAAAAGTTTATTTTCACTTTTCAACATGTTTCTTTTTTCTTCTTCTTTATCTTCTTCTAACATGTTTTCAGTTGAGCTAGTTTATTGGACAACTTATCAATTTTATTTTTCAATTTTCCACTCAGCCTATTGATTTTCTAAATAACATGTGTTATACCCGGTTGGTCTTAATCCTTATTTTAATTGATGAGTTAACAAATATGAGAATTAATTTAACGGTTCTTCGAAGTGAAAAATGTAGAGAAATGAGCTAAAACGAAGAAAAGGCAAGCAAATGAAGAAAGAAGAAAAATACGACCCGAGTACGTCCCAAGGTGGGACCCACGGTGTTTCTAAGTCAGAAAATGAATAGAAGAGTTCACGGGTGAACCAACGCAAAAAATGGTGAAGAAAACGGAGTTAAAATGAAGAAACGGCAAGCAAACGAAAAAGATGTAAAATCTGGCCGACAAGGGCTGACAGCACGTGCGCACGCCCAGACACCGCGCACATGCACTGACAGCCGCACGCAGAGGCACGCCCAGGCGCCCACGCCGCGCGCAGACCTCGTGCAGAGCAGCCACGCCAGACGCCCACGCCGCGCGCAGACCAGCCAGCCGCGTGCGCGTGCGACAGGCGCAGACCTCGCGCAGCGCGAGGCCAGTCGCGTGCCTGTGACAGGCCTGCGACTGTCGCGGGAGCTTCGGGTTTGCTATTTCTTGTCCGTTTTTAAATCATTTCAAGAGCTGTCTTTTTCCTATAAATACCCCAAGCTGCAAAATGAAGACTAATGACTCCCCAACATCTCCTACACTTTAACAACACGTTCAAGCTTCATTTCAATTATCTATATGTCAAATTAGCTTGTTAAGGTAGGATTGTCAAGAGGCACTTGTGCCCTGTTTGTGTGTCGAATTGTAAACTCCATTGTGGAGTATTTTGTCATTGTAAACACATCTAGAAAAGTCCTAACTCAAGAGTTTGAGTGTAGGCAATTTGTATTTAAGAAAAGTCCAACTCTTGAGGAAAGAGTTAGGCAAGAAGAAAGGGGGAGCAAGTAGAAAGGAGAGACCCAACTCAAGGGGTTGAGTTAGGGCAATTGTAAAGTCCTAGTTTAGAGTTAAATTAGGCAAAGGGGAGAAAGTCTTGATCAAGAGGCTGATTGAGCAAAAGTCCTAGTAGCTAGGCAATGAAGTCTTGAGTAAGACCCTAAGTCCTTGAGGAAGGAGCGGGGGCAAAAGATTCATTGTTAGCCGTTAGGCACTTGTAAGGATTGGAACACTCCTTTAAGTGTTTTGGTAGGGATTGGAACACTCCCTTAAGTGTTTCATAGATAGGGAAACAAGTTGTAGAACTTGTAGAGTGGACTAGGATTCAAGGGGAATCCGAACCACTATAAATTTGGTGTGTTCTTGCTTTGTTTGTTTAATTGCTTTTATGATTTGCAAAACACTAATCACACACCTCACTTAATTTGTAAACTTTGTTTTTACACTTGCTTTGAAAATGGTTTTTCAAAGTTGTTCTTCATTGTAGAAAATATTTTTTAAAAGTGTCAAGAACCTAATTCACCCCCTCCCCCTCTTAGGTTCATTTTAGGTTGCTATTGATAATTGGGATTTCAACATGCATATCTCTTCATATATTTTTCATGTCATCATTTGAAACAACTAAAGAACATTGTAATTCTTTCCTTGAGATTGTATTTTCATTGGAGATGCTTTCCTTGTCTTATACCTTCTTTCTTTTTTTTTTTTTTTCTAAAATAAAGTCCTGCAGAAAATCTAAAGAACATTGGCACAACTTAATAAACTAAAAACAACATTGGTTAATTCAATGAACAAAACATTTAGAGATTTTAAACTCAAGAAAAGCTTTTTCCTGTCATCATCATTTAGCTCAGTTGTAAACTTTTCTCAAAATTTTTTGGTGTGCATAAAAATAGCTAAAAGCCATTGGACTTGGCCTAATAAAGACAAAAGAAGACTTAAGCATAAAAAACCCAAAATCAGGCTAAATTCGGCAAGTAAACCGAGCTAAGGAAATAGCCTGGGTCCGTAAGCAAGTAAGATAGCCGAGCTTGGGGAAGCTTAGGTCGGGATAACGATAACATTAGCACGGTAGCTAGGCATCATTATTGGGGGGGGGGGGGGGGGGGGGGGGAATATGGGGCTGATTTCTTGCAGGGGTTACTCACAGCAATAAGTGCCAAGGAGCCATAAACATTAGCAAGGGATGAGGAAGGAATTCAAGTCACCATGAAGGAGGAGGCAATTAAGGTGTGCAATCAATGCGTCAGCTTATCATGACACCAACGGACACTTCAAGGTGAGGCTATATATATTCAGTATTCAGACTCATTTCAGGTACGCCATTCTGTACGGACTTAAGCTCTTGGTCATTTCAGTTTACCCATATACTCTAGTAACAAGAGCGTCGGAGTGGAACAGGGGAATAGGCCCGATTGTTTCTTGCCCCCGTTACCAGATTCCTCAATAAGGCTGCTGAGCCGAGCTCCTGCTTCCCAGATTCGAGCTTCTCCATTGCTCATCCGAGCTCCCGAGCTTGGATCCAAGCTCCGCTCTCACCATCCGAGCTACTAATTTGCAGATCCAAGCTACATCTTCAAATCTTCATCCAACCGACCGAAGCATCTAGCTCTGGACATTTTGTGTAACATCACTGGCGCCGTCTGTGGGGACGATTTAATCGATCTCTTCATCAAATTTTCTTCACAATCAACGAAATTTGTTGAAATCATGACACAAGATCATTCGGGAGTGGATGCTTCTTCCTCCAGCACCATCATGGCTTTTACCGTTGCTACAACGGTTGTCACCACCGCCACTGTGGTTTCTACCACCTATACTCCGCCTGTTACCACGCTTGTTCTTGCATCTTCCACTACTGTGTCCCTCACCCCTCATCAAGAACAGGCTGAGCAAGAGAAGTTATATCTTTTATTTCCTCAATTGTTTCGCTTCGTTAGCCATGGCACTTAGGCTACCCCTACTTCTAGTTTGGGGCTCACTGTTTCCAGTTTTACTCTTGTTGTTACTGAAGTTATTACTATTGATGATCCTCCTGTTTCATAGGTCACTTCTGCGGTTTCTTTGCCAGGCACTTCTATTATGCTTGGAGCCACTTTTAATCCAGTGGTTGATTCGTCTGTTGGTTTGGGCATCGGTCTCCCTCCTGTGTCCAGCTTTCCTGGTGTGGTTTTCGGGTATCGTCCTTATCCTGGATGGGCTTACCCTTTATTTGGCTCTAAGCATGTTTATGGTCTCCCCACTCTTTCTATCTCTCCTCCTGTTTACACCACTCTTGCCGCTCAGCCTGGTAATTACCCTTATGCATCGGGTTTGCCTTTCCCTTTTGGAGGGGGGTAGGGGGTCAGTTAGGTCAGTTGGGGTATCCTGGATCTGTGGTCCCGCCATATTTGGCTCAATTTCAACATTACGGTATGGGCACAAGCCGGGCTGTACAGCCGCCTACTGGATATCCTCCTTTGTTTAATCCAAGTTATTATACTGGGGTCAATGCTGGTGGGTTAGTAGCCGGGGGTTCATTGCTTAGTTATCCTGGTATTGGAGGGGTTCAACCATGTCAGATGGGACATGCCCAGTACGGACAACCAGCCTATGCCCAACTCGGACATCCAGCCATGACAGGATCCAGATGTACTCATCAAGGTTGAATAGGGCCCACCTCATGCGTTTCTCATCCATTAGGTTGGGAGATCCAAACAGCTCCATTTCCGCAGGGTTACAAGGGTCTAGGTAAGATCTACAAATATGATGGCACTGCCGACCCAACAGCTCACTGGATGCAGTTTATGAGTGGGATGGATGCTACTAATTTATCCGACGCTAACCATTGCATGACATTTCATCTCACCCTTAAGGATCAGGAAATCAATTGGTATTGTACTCTGCCCTGTAATTCTATTCATTCACTAGATCAGTTAGGAGATTTATTCTTAGCTAATTTCATGGGCAATAAAATTTTATCTAAACCCATTTCACATCTAATGAACATAACTCAGAGGGTAGGTGAAGGGTTGTAGGCTTATATGGAGTGCTTTAATGTAGAATCTAGGCAATGTCATGAAAAGATGATAGAACTATGATGTGATCATTCATTAATGGGTTACGTTTGGGGCCCTTAGCCACTGAGTTAGTGTTATAGAAAATTCCCCCCCTATGGAAAAACTCCTACAACTTCACCTCCCCGAGGTTCCGCACGATTCGGCAACTCTTTTTGTCGAATCGCACGCTAGCTCGCAAGCTAACTCGATCGCTTGCTCGGACGCTAACTCGGACTAAGGCTCGAATGCCTTAGCACTGCGGAAGCAATCAAAAACAAGCACAAAGGCACGCACAAGAACACTTAGCCAAAATTGGCCCAACCTTGTTATATACAATTCACCAAGAATCTATATACACAAAGGTCCTAACTCTCTAAGGGCAACACTTGCACAAGGAAGGCACAAGCCTAACTCACCATAAGCTAGACTTTCTCTCTTTACCACGTGAGTTTCTCTCTCTAGAACACTTAAGCTAGTTGCTCTCAACCAAGGTGCCCTCCACAAGTGCCCCGATGCCTATTTATAGGCCCAAGTCTCGGATGACAACCCCATCTAAGTAGGTTCTAGAGAAATCTAGCGCCAAGCCTTGCCCGCCGCTTGTGCAGCTTCCATGCATAAACCCACACTCTCATCTAGAATTCTCCAGCATCGTCCAGCATTCCTGCGCCAAGTCTAGAGCATTCCGGTCCATTCTTGCGCCATCATGCCCCTTTGCGACCCATCACAGCTCTTCCGCAGATGCTAGATTACTTAAGATTATAGTAGCAGCTGCTAGAAAGAACGCCTTTGGTTGTTGTGCCGGCGGTGAGAGGGGGTGCAGCGGCGGCGGCAATGACGACGACGAGAGGTGTGTTGCTGCAGTGACGGCTTAAGAATTCTGGCGAGAGGTGTTCTACTGGGGTGACGGACTTAGAATTCCGATGAGAGGTGGTGTGACAGCAGCTAAAACATTCCAACAAGATGGCTGCGACAAGATTGCGAATTGTGGACGAATTAATTTTTAGAAAATGGTTTGGTGAAGAATTTTCTTTTTAAAAATTGGTTTGGCGACTAAAATTGAAAACATTAACTTAATTTGAAAATGTCTTCTCCTGGGTTCCGCTGTTTCCATCTCAGATTTGAATTTTGCAATTTAAAACAATGGATACTAATGCAATTTTTTGGCAGAACTCTGTTCTGGTTGTTTATTGCGGCTTACCCAAAATTTCACACCTTTGGCTATTAATCGTCTGCTAATTACTTAGAGATATTGTTCACTTTCTTCGGTTTGTAATGCTGGCTAAATCTTCCTGAGTTGGAGTTTACTTACACCTTTGGGTCTCTTTAAAGGTGCAGATTTATAAACTAATTTGTATACAATGCTATGGGTCTGAACTTTGAAGAAATCTCAAAGCCCATATGAAGAATCAAATTTCTTCTTATAACCCATAATAAAATTAGCAAATTTAAAAGCCTAACTATCAATTATGCATCTGGACATGGGACTCAAGCATTTAAAAGAGAAGTAGATCAAGATGAATCTACTGAGTTTATGCTAATAAATAAGTGTTGATGCTACTTTAATTTATTTTTGTTTTCTGTGGTCAAAGAGTTATTGATGTTGCCCCCATTTTTATGGTTGACTGTAACCTGGAGACGTCTTCTTCCATAGATGCCTGTGTAGACGGTGTTGGCAATGAAATGGAGATTTTTTATTCATTTTAATATAAGGGTATTTTAGGGTTTTTGTGAATTTTCAACTTGACTCTGTTAGCGTTGAACTTTTCCATCCAAGTGACATTTGAGTCCATAATTATAGGAAGGTAACTGTGTATTATGAAAACATAGGGGGTAACTGTCACCAGGGATATTATATAAGGGGGTAATTGTCATTTGCCCTTAGGGTGCATTTGGCGCGCGGGAATGGGAATGGGGGGAATGGGAACGTGATTCTTGGGATTAAGATTACTGGGTTTGATTGGCATAAATAGGAAATGTCATTTAATCACCTAATCAATTCGATCCCCAGTTGTAATCATCCGTTCCTTATCTTTTTAACTAGAAATTATTTCTTTATTTACTACTGTAGTTAAAAATGAAAACAAATATGACGCAAAAACCACATCCGTTCCAGGTTTTGCTCATTTACAAATGAAGAATTGGGCACAAATCAATTTTGGCAGCTTCTGTCTTTGAGCTTGGAATTGGACTATGTCATTTATAGACTTGGGCACAAATCTCTCATCAGCTTGACCGAGAGCTAGATTCTTGGAGATCTTTTTTCGCAGAGCTTGGAATTGGAAAAGTTTCGTATCTCTTGATGAATTACCAATTTTGCATATACTTTTTAGCCTTGAGGACAAGGCATATTGCCGCGTCAAAAAAAAATTGAAAATAAAAGCAACTTATGAATTATAGTTTATTATTCGTCTTTTTATATGTTTATTAGGCTAGTGTTTTGATGAAAGAAGTTTTGAAATTCCGGTGCAAGTGCTATATTGGTCATGAAAATACCATATGGCTTCTTTGTTCCATCTATCAACCCATCGGGGCTTAATTGCACCTTAACCCTTAATATCTTATGTTGTCCACACATAGATTATAATAGGCTTTTTATATATATGGCATTTTATATTATGTACTACAAAATTCGATGTGCAAACTAATTATTAAGAACTTAATATATTATTGCATTTCTCTTTGTCATGAAATTTTATGAACTATTTTTTTTATTTGCATAGTATATTCTAGTTATTTAATTATTAGTATATTTGCTGTGTAATTTTTATTTTATTTTTTAATTTTCAAAGTTTACATCAATTTTAGCAAATAACTGGTGTAAATATCGCATCGAGTTTGAAATAATCGGTGCAAATGATTTGAGATTTTTAGCACCATATATGTCTCATACTGTTCTAACAAATTCCTAAATTTGGTGATAAAGGGGGTAAATACTAGTGTCAAAGACCCGATTTATGATAGTGTTTTTAGTGGAACACTAGAGAGACTAAAATGTAATTTAAATAAAAATTTTGGTCCCTATAGAAGTGTTTTGGTAATTGTTTAACTGCAAGAGCTGCAATATAATTGGACTAAATTAAAGGCGATAGGGATTGAAATAGAATTATTTGTCGATGTTTTTAAAATATTTTTATGACGTATTAACTTTTAAGATGAATCACCACCAAAAATATGTGCTAAGATATTTTTACTCAAAGCAGTAAAAATTAAAAAGGCCGGCCGGGAAAAATAATTACTCCATAATATGTATTTCATAGCCAATGAAAGACTAGAGATAGGAAATAAAAAAAAAAAAAAAAAAAAGGAAAGGAAAAAAGACTAGAGATCAATGGAGATTGAGAAATCTGTTATTTATTTATTTAGAAAAGGAAAAAATAGTGAAGATCTGAAAATATATTTAATTGATTTTTGTGACATATCAAAATTCGAAGAAAAGGAATCTGACTTTTATGTCCTTAATTCTTCTCCTGATTATTAGTATTTGCCTTATTTTTATCAATTTTCACATTCGTTTTTAAATCTTTGGGGATCAATCACGTTTAATTGAAGATCCATTCAATTAATTGCAGCATGTGTTATAAAGGAAACGAATCAAATGGAAAATGTTAGAAATGGACACTTTTAACTTCTTTTTTCTGTTCTGAAACAAAAAATTAGTTTATTTCACAGCAACAATTGATATAAAAAAATCAATCATATTTGTCACAAAATCAAGAAAGTGGAGCTTTACTTGTATTACCAAACTTATTTGATAACCCATACTATAAATTAAGGTTGCGAAGAAAGAAAATATTAATTTGTGTACAATTAATTACAATGGAGCTAATTGCCAAAGTAATTCTTCTACTGTCTCTTTGCTTGATGCCTTTCTCCGGCCCTTATGGTGGTGCAATAATAGCCTATGGAAAAAGAACTCTAGCTCCTCCGGCACCAAATCCGGCTGAGCCACCGGAGACCCCACTACTGAATCTCAAAATGTTGAAGTTCATCAAAAGGCTTGCTCAAGCTTCGTTGAGATAAAAAACTTGTATCATCAGGCCCGAATCCTCAACAACCACGTGATGCTCCTAATCCTCTGAGTTCTAGTAAGATCAAGGGACTTGTTCCTTCGTCAGGTCCCAGTCATCAACAATCACCTGATACTCCTAGTCCTCCAAGTTCTAGTAAGATCAAGGGACTTGTGCCTCCGTCAGGTCCGATCATCAACAATCACCTGATGTTCCTAGTCCTCCGAGTTCTAGTAAGATCAAGGGACTTGTTCCTCCGTCAGGTCCCAATCATCAACAATCACCTGATGTTCCTAGTCCTCCAAGTTCTAGTAAGATCAAGGGACTTGTTCCTCCATCAGGTCCGAGTCATCAACAATCACCTGATGTTCCTTGTCCTCCTAGTTTGATAAAGAGACTTGTTCCGTCAGGTTTGAATCCACAACAATCACCTGATGCTCCTAGTTGTTGAGATCAACAGGCTTGTTCCTCCGCCAGGTCTGAATCCTCAACAACCACCTGATGCTCCTAGTCCTCCGAGTTCTAATAAGATCAAGGGACTTGTTCCTCCGTCAGGTCCGAGTAATAACAATCACTTGATGCACCTAGTTTTAATGCAATCAATTAGAATAATTGTTCCATGGCCATAAATGCACAAGAATCATTTGGTTCTTCTCCAAAATATGGAAACTTGGATGTCCTGGAGAAATCTTCTCCTAAATTATTCTAAATAGACTTATGTTTTTGGAGGATCTTTTCTCCTAAAAATTAATTATACATCTTGAATAGAGAACAAATGTGCTTGGTATTTTGATAAATCTTTTTAAATATTTACACTTTTAGCTATTTCATAACTAATTTTGTTTGCTTTTTATTATTTTTGTTTTTTAACAATACATTCTATATTTTGTAAAGTTTCGCATCATTTTTAATACACTGTTTACAATATAATAAAAAAAGTCTATTTTAAGAACATGTTTTAAAAAGTATTTTTCTGAATGAGTTCACTGCATGCCCTTAGGTATTAATGTAGCATTCACAAGTTATAAAATGCATTCAGGTGCCGATAAGGGGTGAGTTGGAGGATGTTTTAGCCCATCTCAATTCCTCTATTATTATTTTTACATATATATTTTTTAAAATTACTACGTTGAGTTATGGTGGGGGAAGATGAAGCCCACCCTTTTATTTAGTTTTAACCCTACCCTTTATCTAGAAATCATTGAATTTTATTTTTCTGAAGGTCATTTTTATACATTTTACTTATTTTTCTCTCTTTAGCTTTTAAGATACCTAAATAATGTATTCTCTTGCTTCATTTTTTATTAATTTTTATTTGAGATAAATTTATTAAAAAAAAAAACTATTGTTTGTGGATTTAATTTTGTAAATTATTAAATTAATTTGAATGTTCAAATTGAATTACAATTTACATTTTGTTTATTTTTAGTATTGAGACAAGTGGATAATGACAGTTTTTCATGCAAATCCTTCTATAACATCAGTTCAATTTTTTGTTGGTCCATGAGTTTTAGTTAAATATATTTATTTTTAAGGGTTCATTTAGAAATTAATCTAATCTAAAATTATTTCTCCATTCTTTCCACTGGTTTAATTTATTAAAAATTTCATGGGTTAACATGAAAAAGAACTTACAGTTTAATATTTGGATTTCTTTTAAGGTTCCAATTTGTTGTACTATGGGCCTTGTAAAATTTTGTTAAAAATCTTTAAAACCCTTCTCACACACGGGATTAAGCACCTACCTAGGTTAATTCTATATTGTTCATCCAATTCTAGGACAGAAAAAATCAAGGCCACACATTATAATAGCTAACCAACCCATATAAATTCATAATATTCTCAAGCCCAACACCCTTTCCTCACTTCTTGCCTCTCAAATTTCCTCTCTAAGGTTTGTAAGGAAAATCACAAACACACCCACACACACTGTGTCTTTGAGAGCTTATGTTGTTTAGAGGATCTTTTCTCCTAAAAGTTAATTATACACTTTGAATAGAGAACAATGTGTTTGGTATTTTGATAAATCTGTTTACAAATATTTACACTTTTAGCTATCTCATAATCTAATTTTTTTTTGTTTTTTTGATTATTCTTGTTTTATAACAGTACATTCTATATTTTGTAAAAGTTTTGCATCATTTTCAATACACTATTTACAATATAAAAAAATGTCTATTTTAAGAACATGTTTTAAAAAGTATTTTTCTGAATGAGTTAACTGCATGCCCTTAGGTATTAACGTAGCATTCACAAGTTTAAGCCATAAAATGCATTCCGGTGCTGATAAGGGGTGAGTTTGAGGAGGTTTCAGCCCATCTCAATCTCTCGATTTTTTTACATGAATATTCATGTTTGGGGCCTTTAATTACCAAAAGAAGCAGGAAAAAATTTTAATTCCCAGTATGTAGAAAACGAAGACGGGAACTTCGTTTTCAGCTGAAAACGAAGTTCACGTCTTCGTTTTCGGGGGAGGAAAAAACAGAAGGAAGGGGGAAAAAAAAAATTCTGTGGAAAACGAATTTGGTGGATTCGTTTTTCCATAGAAATGAATGCACCAAATTCGTTTCAATTTTTATGTTGATTTTTTAAAAATCTAGTTGCCGGGAAAACGAATTTGGTGGTTTCATTTTTTCTCTAGAAACAAATCCACCAAATTCGTTTTGCACAGAAATTTTTTTTTAAAAATTTTCTTACAAAAATTATTATCCATGGAAAACGAATTTGGGGAATGCGAGGTTTACTTATGGAAAAAAAAGAACAGGACGAAAAATTCGGTGAAGTAGTCAAATAATAACTAAGAAACTGAAAATATGGGACGGAACAAAATTATAGCATATGCTTCGGAACAGCACGAACGAGTGTCCGAAGACGCGGCGATGCTTGGACGGCCTGCAATTCAAAGAAGTGATTAAGACAAGGTTATTTACACATAAGTTGCAGCTCCCTAGGTAGCCGCGTGAATATACACGGGAAAAAAAACCAAAGCAGTGAAATAAAAACAATGCGAGGAAAATATTTTTTATAAAACAACGAAATCAAGGAATAAATTTTATACAACTAATGTTATTTTGTAGAAATAGACCCGTAATTTTAGTAGAAAATGAATTCAATGAAATAAGTTTATTTATAAAATAAGTGATATACTGTTAGTTAAATAACATGAAGCGAGAAAACGAGTTCATTGTATAATAGCGTTATTAAAAGAAGTAATATGATTTTACTTGAAGGAAAGAAGATGAAAAAAGAGTCATGTAATAAGTAAAATTGAATTCGAAAAATCAAACGCTAGAAAAGATGAATTCATGTCGTAGAAGCGTTTTGCTTGAGAAAACAATTTCGGCGAAATTTGTTATGAAGAAAACGAATTCCCCGAATTCGTTCTCTCAAGAAAGTATTCAGGGAATACGTTGGCACTGAAAACGAAAAGGGGGAATTCGTTTTCTAGAGAAACGAATGCGTTCAAACAATGACTTCGCTTTAACTATAATTAGGTTTCGTTGGGCAAGAAACAATTTTTTCATTAGAAAATGAATGCAGAGAAATACAATTACACACAAAATAAGTACTGTAGGGTTTAGTAAAATAAAGTAAAATTCGAGGATTTCATCAACTAAGTAAGGGTGTATTTGAGAGTAAGTAAAATTCCGTTAGGATATAAAAAAAAAATTAAAGCCCATGGTAGTCGTAGAAGTGTTTTCCTGAAATTCAGGAAATCAGCGAAATCGTTTTCCCTAATGACGAATTTAGAGAATTATTTTTGTTAAGAAAAAGAATTTCGGGATTTCGTTTTCTCATGAACAAGAGAATACGAAATCAGCGAAGGCGGTAACGAATTCGGTGAATTCGTTTTCTAAGAAACCGAATTTAGCTATTTCGTTTTATGAAAAACGAATTCCCCGAATTCGGTTTCGCATGAAAACGATTTCGTTTTCTTGAGAAAACGAATTCGGGGACTTTGGTTTCCTAGAAAACGAATGCAGCGAATTCGTTTTCTCAAGAAAACGAATTCGCCGAATACGTTTTCTTGAGAAACCGAATTCGGGGAATTCGTTTTTTCGAGAATTCGACTTCCCCGAATTCGTTTTTTTTTTTAGAAAACGAATTTCACTTGCCTACAACACATAATTCAGTTTTGAAGGATTAATTTTAAACTAATAATTAACTAAAGTGAATGCGAAAATGGATTTGGGAAATTCGACAACTAAATAAGGGTGTATTGTAGATTAAGTGAAATAATGTTAGGTTAAACAAAATAAAAATTATGAACTCTCTTTGTTAAGTAATTGTACTAAGTCATTATTCGTTATCTTATTAAGTGAAACGACTTATGTAACACAAGTAATCGCCGTAGAAAAGATTTTTTAAATACATTCCTCTATGACAATTTGGCACGGCGCATTTATGTGGTCCACATGAATCTAATCGGAAAAAGTCGTTTACGAGTTTAGCGCAATTAAATTACACATGTAATGATGTTTTTTTGTTTTTTATGCCTGTTTTAGTTTAAATTTGCATGCACATATAAAACAATGCGTAAGGTAGCGAAAAATATACTAATCCTAACAAAATTACGTAAGTTAAAAGAATGACATGAAACATGCACTTATGCACTTATGGGTAGCAAAAATATACGTAAGTTAACAATAAGGTTCCGTGCGTAAATGTAGGAATTTCGATTATGTATTGGTTTTATGTTAAGTTAGCATGAAAATGGAATACAACTAAGTCAGCGATAATCTAGAAACTCCATGTAAGGTTATGATTTTGGTAAAATACAGAACGAATAAGGAAACCACAGAATTTCCAGACAAGGTTAGGCATCACAATTTGAACATGCGTGGCACTACATCCCAGCCGATAATGGCATGTTGCCTCAATTTGCAAAGGCGAGGTTGAAATTTGATGGTAAAAATTTTTTTTTTTGACAGAGTTCCCCCTGTACATGGACCAAACTCCCTGTGAGCAGAAGGAAAAAATCCACAATTTTGCCAAATCTACGACATCCATCTCATTCAGCAGTAGGTACATGACAAATTCTTTAAGTTAACACAAACCAAAATGTTTGGAATATACGAAAGCTGACTACTAAACATCAAAATAGGGCAATAAACGCTTCGCTATGTTCCACACGGAGGAGGACGCGTATGCCTACGCGGTCTATGTGTGGGATGCTGGCCCTGTGGAGGTTGAGCATGCATATCTGTAGTGGGCTCGCTACGCATGGAAATGGTCCGGGCTTCTTCACCAAACTCGGTATGGAGCTTACACCGCTTATGCAATTTTTAATGTGGACCGCGGACAGGACGGCTGGAGGTGCTGTTTCTAGCGAACGCTTCAAAGGTATTGCTGTCAGGCGTTCCATGTTCATGATGCGAGGTTTGATGATATGACCAATCGTCGCTAGAGTTTTGAGAAACATCTTCTCCACCCTCTCGCTGTCTGGACGTGGATGAACGATGTCGGCTCTGAGTTAAACCCGATTTGTGTTCTTGGGTAGATCTTCCGCGCATTGATCCATCTTGCGTCGATGCCGAGGAGGACCTATCGACTAGTCGATGATCTTCGCCAGAACAAGTGAGAGTAGCATTTATCTAGTCACGCACATAAACTAACTTGTCCTCCATAGGATACCCTTCCAAATGCAAGTTGTCAAGCATCTTTCCCACTACATGATACATCGACTCCATAGATTGATTCTGAAAGTATTTTAATTAAGTAAGTTATATTTTATCTGATTGCAAAATTGAATTTAGAAAGATGTGCTGGGTAGAAGGGGTGAAACTTACATAATACTCAGTCAGAGCTCCGTACGGGCGTATCGCTCTATCAGGAGGTTTAGCCGGATTACCCACCAGAAGCCGAGTGATGTTGCAATACCACGTCATGTAAGGAGAAAAGTAATCAATTGATGCTTCACCTATTCGCTTTTTAATTGTGTAAAAAAACACAATTTTGGAACACTAGATTGAAACAAAATACAAACAAATTTATGAGTCCCATATCCTCTTTTAAACATCAAGAACCTCATAGCGGGGAAAGTAAAAAATCTTTGCATTCCAAATTTATGAGCAACTATTCCACTGCAATTCGAAACAACAAACAACTTGAACGGCCTAGGTAAAGGTTAATCCGCACGGTCCACACATCACATTAGAAAACAACGTCAAAGGAGGTCCTATTTTATAAATGAAAACAAAAGAGAGAGCTATCACTTAAGATTGTGCAGCAGAAGAACATCCCTAGTTTCTAAACGATTAATAAGTCAACAAACACAAACTGAATTAATTGAAGGAAACCCAAAAATACTATTCATAAAATTAAAGCACACTAAAAATGTGAACAAATACAAATACAAAACAATTTATACACAACTTTATAACCCTAAGACACACCTCAAGCAAATTCCAAGCAAAATTGCAGTGGATTCATCCCACATTGAGCTTATGATGCCGGAATTTGGGTACCCTTCAAGAAATCCCCAAAATCTAGGGTTCCTTCTAAACCCTCATTCGTTTTCCAGTCAAATGGCCGTCGGTCAGGCGAGGTCGCGAGCGGCGGTGACGTGGCTCGGGTTCGGCCAGAACGGGAAGGGGCGCGCATGTCGGTGGGTCGGCGTCGGGGTCCGTGGGT